>OY037008.1:43401893-43690521 GCA_955831195.1 Pilophorus perplexus | reverse complement strand
ACTCAATATCGGGGCTATTTCATTATATTAATAGATAAACAAAGTAACTGTAATCAAATAACTGTTATTAATTAAATGGCATGTAGCGAAAAGGTCTGAAAGCAAATATGCTACGGCCAAATTGATGTAATTATGTTACTGGGGTTACTACACTTTTCCACCTTCAAGCATCTGGCCAATTAGATACTGTGATTGGCGCTTTACTGGCTGCCACCCACGGTTTAGAAACTTGTTCGATGTTTGCAAAGCAGGTTCGAAGGTGGGTGATGGATTTTAAAGGGTTAGGAAATAGCTCACAAGGTGTCTGCTGGCGTCGCAAGGAGTGGTAACATCCTGTTATCGTGATAAAAGACGGGCCAAAATGCTTGAACAAACCCTTTCAAGCTGCGTAAGGGTTTTTTTCCTAGTGTGTGAAGGAGAATGGTAGCCTACAACCTTTAAAAAAGGCATCCTCAGTTAGCTACAATGGTGCATAGATAGTGTTGTGGGGGGGGGGGGGGGGGGGGGGGGGGGAGAGCAAAGGTCTCCAAAGCTTGGACCTGGTGCTCCCAATGTGGGCTAATGTTGTAAAATTGTCACCAACAGGTTTCAGACGACCGTTATATGTAGCCGACGAAGATTTCACTTACGATAAGTCTGGTAGAGTGTGTCAAGGTAGGAAAAGGTCAGCAAAGCTCGCGAGGCTTGGTGACAATGTGTTTCTTGTTGTCCAAGACTGCAATAGCTGGTCGTCGACATGGCCAAATTGCAAATTGCCTCTCCCTTGAAGATCAAGCTAGGGCGTTGGGTGGCTTTAGCTTGGAAGTAAGGGTGTTGCCCCCCCCCCCCCCCCCCCTCACCCACCCACTAAAAAAAAACCCTACTTAGTGTTACGCAGGGATAAGGCGTATCCCTTGACAGTGAAGGAACGTTTGCAACCATATACCCTCAGACGATGGGTAGACCTGCACGAGTTACAGGGCACAAAATGCTCTATTTGGAATAATTGTTACATTTGTGGAAGTGGAGTTTGGTACCTTCATTCAATAACTGGGAGATTTCGTACTACACTTACTAGTAAGCGCCGTTTATCGTCACGTACGTACATTTACGTTCATAATATGGAAGTTTGCCTATATTCACGTTTTGTTGGCATGGTTCGAGGACGAGAGTAGTTGTACAACTGTCTTCCCCACCCTACAACTAACACGACGAGCTCTGACAAAAAACCTGCAATTATGAAGACACATACAATGACGCACACTCAACACTCAAGCGATGCGTGATCTGTGTTCCTTCAAACCCCCCCCCCCCCCCCCTTCCTCGTGGGACATGGTTTCGATAAGGATTGCCCTGGTGTGCGTTGTTTTCCGATGCCCTCAACGGCCGTATACCCACCAAACACAAAAAAAAAAAAAAAAAAAAAAAAACCGTTGCAATAATAAGAAAATTATTTAAACCAAAAAACGGAATGTTAAAAACCCTCTCTACCGCTCGTCAGGATTCCCCACCATGACTACTCACGCCTAGCCATCCCAAAGCATGGGTGACCCCCATTCATTGGTTAGGAGTGGACACCATCCGCCATAAGGGTTTTCAAAAAATTATACCATGTGTGTCATGGATCACCAGCACACATTACGTCGTAATGGTTTTGGGGTGTCGTTGAGTGTGTGGTGTGTGAACAACCAATGCACCACCTTTTCAGGAAGGCTGGTACGAGCCAACCTGCCCAGCTATGGGGGTGTGTCAGTGCTTCGACCACCATATTTCAATAATGTTGACGATTACATGTTGGACGTTGCATGACATTGCCCTAACACCATTCAGCCAATGTGGGCTGAACAAACACACTTCGTAAGCTATGATGAGAACAATCACCCAAATTATTGGTCGTCGTAATGATGTTGAGTCCTAAGGTGGGTCGTACTATTACGCCAACACGAATGCAGTATATCCAAAGTGTTAATTGAACATTGACAATTATTTGACGCCCACTGTGATTGTCCGCAGATGATACATACGTCAATCAATTGTGGCTGACATAATTTTAAAATGAGGGTGTCCATCTACGTCACTGTGAAATGGTGCCCTAATGTTATTGAAACGTATAAGGATAAATACATATGAATAATATCGATATTTTAGAATGACGATACATCGTATTTCGATTTGTCGAGCTCAAATATATCGATAAGAGGAATATCAAGGTATGTATATAATATAGTATCGATACCTACTGTTTTCAAGAATGGCTCCCCGCAATAAGGGGAATCTAACAACAACAAAAAAGTGTTACGTCGTTTTCAGTGCAAGAAGGTCGTTTGAGACCTTTCCCATTTGGATGTATATAGTATAGTAAGAGGGATTAAATAATTTTCGATTTGTCGTTGGCGAAAGACCCCTTCAAAGGGAGGGGAGCAACACGCTAAATCCCCCCATGTCTGTGCAACAACGGTGTATCTGTAAGAAATTTTCTTACACTTGCACCCTTATTGCTTATTTAATGGCAAAATACAAACAGCAAACTCCCTCCAACTGAGGCAGTGCAATAACATCATCTAGATTTCATTGAGTCTGAGACTGTTTGATTTTGGTAACGTTGTTAATATAAATTGGGGAGGATGGTTTAATAGTAGTTTTAAACCACAGTAGAATTCAAAATAAGGTACACAGATACACTGGTGCTACATGCAGATATATCTCAAGCTTAAAATCCGTAATTTTCCGTGCTATAAGGGTATATATTATATACCTTTATATGGGTATATTATACCATTATAGCACGGAAAATTGAGGATTCTAAGCTTTTTGCCTGGGGAAAATCTGTTGTTGAACTCAGAAGCACATCAGATATTAGTTTTGCACTCCTTGAGAGCGACCACATTTAAAACAGTTGAAAGAAACAATAGATTCATACCTAAATTTTTGCCACAAAAATTTTGTAAAAGCTTTTTGCTCTCCTGAAAAATTGTGCAGATTAGAGTTACACCCTTATTGCGGGGGCCATTCAAATAATAACATTATGGGCTCTCGCGCAGCCCAAAAGCATTGTTCAACAGCAGAAACCTTACAATATGACACGACAGTTCTCAATCACTCAACTGAAAGAGTCGTTGCGCAAGACGTTTGGGGGTAAGGCGGCTTCCCTTATCATCATGACACCCCCTGTTGATAAGGCCGATTTCTGCAGTGTGACCCGGTACATGTTAAGGAAGAGGGGCTTAGGTGCTATTTCTACTCTTAAGACTAAGTGTGATCTCTTAAAAAAAAAAAAAGAACCAGCTGGAAAATGTGGTGACGCAACCAGCCTGAACCGTTCATTTCCCTCCTGGAGAACATGAGGCTAAAATTCCACACCATCTTCCAGCGAAAGTGGTCCAAGTGAGACTGTAGCATGTGTTTGGGAACCGCTCTCATTTGTGTCAACATCCGAATTTTCGCGTCCAGCCACGACCGCTCGATACCCTGGGTGTGAGCTCCAGAAACAGGGTCAACGTAATTCTGCTAATGGTTGACGGATTTGTGAACGAAACCTTTCTGCACTAAACCGCGAAAGGCTGTCCATTCGTCAGAACGGATTTCAGGACCAGCAGCAGATTCCCTCAAAATAACGAGGACAAGAGGGGCTTGGATTAGGCCCCGTCAGTAAACACCAGAGATCACGGAGCGCTAGCCAGAAATTGCACTTGACGCCATCTTGAGATCACAAACGTGCGAAGCACCTTTTTTCATAGGGTTTTTGTTTATGGAGGCAATTTCGCTGTAACAGGGGAGACTGGGGTAGATGATATGAGCAACGGGCTTGCAATTGAACAAAAACAGATGGGACCAACCAGTACCACACTCCCAGATGATCAGCTAGATTGATTGAATCATTATGGTTGGACTGGTCAACGTTTCCCCTTTAGGATAAAAATAATTGCTCAACATCAGGAAAGAAATCAACACTCCAAGTATGTTTAGGTTCAAGGATTAGGGAAAGTAAAAGGGAGTCCGCAGTCCGCCTCCCAATATGATCCAATATAGAGGTTTTGATATCGATATCTCTTTGACATCGATACTAATTTATAGATTATCGAATCATAACTAGGCATCGGTTTAATATCGCCCATATCTAAGTACTTGAAGCTCACCTTTTCAGGACGTCTTCTTGTTTCCGATACTCATTTTCTGCTTCCCTCGGGTCGGTCACAGGATCAGCAGATTTCCCCACAGTATACTGCGTTGATACATGCTTGAAATCTAAATCGTTCTTATTCAATTCCTGAAATATCGATTCAATTTTGAAATCGTTTCTAGCAATAAAAACAATATTGAGTTAACCTAGGAAGTCAAAACTTACATAAAATAAATGGTAAAGTATTTTGGCAGTGAAGCGTTTTCGTACGAATACTATCCCACAGAGGTTATCTGCGTCGTCAATTGGCTGAATCCGATGTGGCCTAGTCGAGTGTTGTCCAGGAGCGCCGCCCGTAGCGCCACCTCTGCTTCTCTTCCACCCCCGTCCTCTGTTCTTCCATCGGCCTGTTCGGCCACCGAATGTATTAGCAATCACTCTGGCTTGAAGGTCGTTTGAACTTTTCTCTGAACTCAGCCCGTTGACGTTACCTGTGAAATAGTTTATGAGATACAATTTTTAAATTTGTCCATTTCGTGTAGAAAGGGTGGACTTGTTTTATCAACCAAAAGCAAAACTTACATGTACCTTCAGCAGGTCCTTCGTCAACTCTAGAACTCAATTTCTCGCCGTCTATAGGACCATTGCTTTGATCTTCAGGCGCCCGGGCGGTGACATCCTCGTCGACACAATCAGTTTTTCCGTTGCTCTCTCTTACGGGATCAGGCAACGTTTTAATTTTACCGCTGCAGTTGATTTTTCCGCATATGAAACACGTCAGAGAGTCTTTGTCTTCGCCAAAGTAATTTCGCTGGGTCGGGCTATCAATGGGTTCCACGGAGCCAGGGTTGCCATCCAAACATTCCACGTAATTTCCATTCACAGCCACCGGGCACGGCTCAATGTTGACGCCGTCGGCGACAGTTTCACTCGCACTCGGGACAACTTCATCATTGGCGTTGATGTCCTCGTTCTTTGCCACTTCCGCCGAAGTGTTCGCTGATTTATTTTCAGGGGTAACAGGTACTCGAGGTTTGAATTGGCGGACTACCTCTATGAGCCGTCGTATCTTTGGAGAAGAATAATCTTTAATTCTATCCATTTCAGACAAGGGTTCAAAATGATCATCACAGATAACTCTGAAATCAAACAATCAAGAGTGAGCCAAGAACACCAACATCTCGGTCGGAAAGTAGTCTAGGCAATAAATGAATCTAGGTGGATATGTTGAGAGCAGAAGCGATTTCTTCGCCGATACGTTTAGACTCAAATTTAGACCCTTTTTTTTTTTTCATCCAAAACCACGATTTAAGAACGTTTTTGGCCGTAGCTCAGAAACTATTGTCCAGATTCCTTTTTTCCTTCATTTCTTTTTTTCTCATGAAAGCTGATTAAATTTCCCATTGCTGCTATTCTATGTGAGATTTTGATTTTAGCTTTGATAAGGGAGGGGCAGGCATGGCAAACAAAACAACAAAAATGGGTTTTTTTTTTTTTTGCAAAATATGAACTAGAGGTTCAAATGCATAGGTTGACGTGAAAAACGGCAGTTCTTCGATGTTTCATCCCGAAAGAAACGCTTAAAATAAAAGCTTGAATGATAGTGTCTATTTTAAAAATTGAGAACAGACAGCCCACTTAACATTATGTTTGGGAACTGCCGTCAAAAAATTCCTTCAGCCTCATTATGCCTTTGATTCGTCACGGTTTTGGTTCGTTTATTGTCATGCTTCATGCCTTCAGGATGGTCCGCAATTGATTTTTGCAGGACCGCGAAGAGGGATGCACAACGCTCTGCTTAGCAACTACTGACACCATCACAAACCAAAGAACTTCTTATTGGCTGGTTCATTTTTAAGAAAGCATGAATTTTATCTTTTTCCTATTTTTAATTAAAAAAAGTACGACCCAAAAAAAAAATAAATAAATAAATAAAACGCTGCAAATTTTACACAAGGGTTTATTATTCTTTTATATACGTTACTTGTGCAGAAATTTAATTCTGTCAATGAAAAAATTTAAAAAAAAAATTTTTTTTTTGGATTTTTATCTCAAAAAGTTTTTTTTGGATTTTTTTGTTCAAAAATGTGTTTTTTTCAAAAACTCGGTATTTTTTACTAGAAAAATATTTAACATCCTGGGATCCTTCAAAAATCCCATTTTTAGCCCCGCGAATGCCCTAAACATCGCCCGAGTGAAATCGGATCGTTCCGGGACCCCAAAAAATGGATTCTACGTCCAAAAATACTTCGAAAACGACACCTAACTCGATCCCATAGCTAAAAGCCTTCAAAAAAAACCCTCCCGTAGCCCCATTATAGCCCCATAGCGCCCCACGGGTTTGGGCGATCGGACTGAAAACCTTGCGGGCACAACTAGATGGTAAACCAAGTATTTTCTCGAAATTTCAGATTTTTAAAAAAATTCCTACTGCCCAAAACGGCCTGGACGGCGGACGGATATTTCGGATTTAGAATGTAGACCACTTGAAACGGATAATGTCAAATTTTGAGCCCGATCGGAGTCGTCGACCCTTGACGCGAAAACATAGGTGTATTATTCCAAGAATAATAAACCAAAAAACGAGAAAAAAAAAAAAAAAGAAATAAAAGAGGAAATATTGAAGTAAAACACAAGATGAAGCTTTAAGCGTTCCATTTATTTTATATATTAGGTATTCTAGAAACGGTATTTCTCCATAAGGAAACTTGTAGGTTCGGGGACTTTTAGAATTTTAATCCTCCCATCGGTCTAAACACATCGGTGAAGAAATGGCTTCTGCTCTCAACATTTCCACCTAGACCCATTTTTTGAGCGTTCGTTGCCTAGACTTAAAGCTGAAGGTGAAACGTACCTTATTCTAAGTAGAAGCGTAGAAACAAGACAGAGGAGCAAGAAGTGTCTCTCGTAAGGAGTCCTGACTTTCATCTTTTCCACATGAACCAGCAAGACAAAAGCGGCTTTGTTAGCACACCAAGGCCCTGAAAATGTCACAAAGAAATACATAATCTAGTGAAGAAACTGTTTTATTTAAAGACTTCGATGGTTCGAGTTTTTACCCATCGTGCGGAGGACTTCGAGAAAGTCATCGAGGATGCCAATAGGTTCTTTCTTGGGGTCGGGAACATCTTCGAGGTCATCCTTGAAACTCTCTTCGTATATTTCCGAAGGGTCGTAACGGTGATCTTGGATGAACGAATAGACTTGCTTCACTTCCTCTTCTAGAAGGGTGCTGAGATCGCAAGACTGCGGGTCACCGCAGACAACTATGATTTCTTTAGGGTGTGCATTATACCTGGAAAATTGATAAATCAGTGGCATTGGCTGGATTGCGTGAGGGTTGCGACTTGTATACTCTTTAGTGCCTACAGTCCTGCCGATTCATCTAATGGAAGCAATGCCAAACCCGGCTTTGTGGAGCTAAAAAGGGGCTACCGGGCGGACGGGGTGTCGACAATGGGATCTTGTTAGGTGTCATTTTGAAGTATTTTTGGACGAAGAATCTTTGGGTGTCCCAGAACGATCAAATTTCATCTTGGGGATCTATTGCGCTTTCGTGGGGCTACAAATTTTTGAAAGATCCCAAGAAGTCAAATAAGGTGTCGTTTTCCGAGTAATTTTGGACACAATACATATTTCCATGTCGTTTTCGATATTTTTGAACTTAGAATCAATTTTTGGTGGTCCCAGGACGATTCGAGTTCACCGTAGGGATCTATGGGGCTTTCGTGGGGCTACAAATGGGGCTTTTTAAGGATGTCTGAGGGTCGAATGAGCCGTTCGAATGGCGAGTAGTTTTGGACGCGTAATCCACTTATGTCCAAACATTGAACAGGATTTTTTTAAAGATAAGTTTTTTATTGACTGCACTAATTTTTGCACCTATAATAGGTGCAATAATTGCTCTATATCAAAGAATAATGAACCTTTGTGTAAAATTTGCAGCGTTTTTTTTTTTTTTTTTTTTTTTCTTTCACTAAGTATGAAATAAGTCTTATTCCGTCTGCCGAAGTCTACTTACCGCAACACCGATACTATATCACTGGCAGTGTCAACTTCACAATCTAAATCCGATTCCAACCGTTTTATTTTGGCTTGAACGCAACCGGGTTCGACTTCGCAGCTGGAAAACAGGGGGATCGTCAACCCCAGGACTCTAGGGCGGTCTGAAGGGGAGCCATTTAGACTTGTCACGACCTGAAATGCCCCCCCCCAAGATTAATTTTCTGGCAAATGGATCTCCGTACAGAAAAACATCTTGTTATTATAATAATAGGTACCTACTACAATATAATTTAATTTGTTATTATAATATATTACAATAATTGGTACCACATACCTCTCGAAGCGGGTGGTAACTCAGGAGATGATGACAGTCTTCGACCAGCAACAAATTTATTCGCTTCCATTCTATCAAACCTCGTTGAAGCCATGACGAACAAATTTCGTAGGTTGTAAGCAAAACCTGCAATAACAATTTGATTTCACATTAAATGTGCAAATTTTGCACTAGTGCAACCGATTGGGTGATTCTCAGAAAAAGCTCAACTTTTGTGTCCGGGGTGTTCCATTAAATTAATAGTTTTCAACATTTGAATGTTTCAATATTAAATATTAAATAAATTTTATTGTTATGTGAATTAGGGGTTTACAAGATGTCACAAACAAGGAACCCCCCCCCGCAGGCTACTTCATAAAACCCCACAGTAAACTGGTCTGTGGTCAGAGGATAATGAACCTAATTTTATTCAGAACTTTTCCAGAGACCTTCTATCCAGTTTCCAGGAAAGGCTGCAGATATACAGGGAAGTGAAGTATCTGGGTGTAGAACTGGATGCAATGGACTCAATAGAGTAGGGGAGAAGGGAGCCTATGGGAAAAGGCGAACCAAACCTTTATGATGGTGTGCAGAGCCTGTGGGAAGACGTGGGAGCTTTCGCTTAACCTGGTCTCCTGGATTTAAAAATCGTAAAAATTCCCCCTTTTTTTGTGAATAAATCCCCATATTGGAGATGGTGCACCGGCTGACATCGGACGTCAGTAACAGTTACTGTTGTCTTCCTTCTGTTACGAGGTGAGTGCCATTTCCAACCATCTACAATCCCTTGCTCATGATCATTACTAAACAATCCATTCGCCTTGAAATAGCCCAATCATAGGATTGGAAGTAATTCCCTTTGGGTTTAAATTACTTAACTGCTGGCCATAATAAAATTTTCGAACTTTCGTGGTTGAATTTATATTTTTGTTTAACCTACATAATATTTTCGAACGTACATTATTATCACATCGGAAGCGATTAAGGTAATTAAATACGTGTTGGTAATCATTACTAAACAGTCCTTTCGCCTTGAAATAGCCCAATCAACTATTTTTGGCAAACTGAGCGGGAGCCAAATTGCTCTTATATCCACAGTCTTTGTCAAGACGAAGACCCATGAATGGAACATTAAAGCATATCGGGCAGGAAGCGGTGGAAGAAGAGTCCACCGGGAGTGCGGTCTGGGGACAAGGAATGGTACACAGAGGACTTCAGGATGGGTAACATGGCCGGCTCGGGAACGCATAGCCCGCAGCTCAAGTGGGCTACAGTATACCAGGCCGAGCCCTATGCTATTCACATTTGCATGGCAGAGAGTGAGGGGCTGCCCTCAAAAGAAGGCGGAGCCACATATTCTCGGATAGGCAAGCTCATACGTCCCTAGCCGGAAGGTCTACCAGGTACTCGACTGCTGGGAGGCCATCAGGCGTGTCCGGGCCTCCAATGGGATTAGTCTCAGATAGGTCCCTGGACACGATGGCATATCAGGACGCAGACGCCTTCGCCAGACAGAACCATGCCTGGTTATCGCGGGGGCGCTTTTCCGCAAGGTTGTTTGCCAGTGACAGAGTACTCAGCACAATCAGAGATGGGAAAGAACCCCACATCAGCAGTATGGACACAACATGACGGCTGGGCCAGACCGTAAAACGAAGACACGTCTCGATTTACAGCGGACAGAACTGAGATGGATTGTGCGCTTATACTCAGGACACGGTAGCCTCAGGAAACGGAAGTAAATGAAAACCCCACCTGTAGGCTACGCAGAGACGAGGAGGAGAAACTCTCAAGTGAGAAGCCCTGGAGCGCAAAAGGTATCTTGCTCTGAAATCAGAGGACCAGGGAGAGGTAGTGGCGCCACAGGACCTGGTAGAACCCCTTCAAAGCAGCACAACGGGTCTACTGTGCGGGAGGTGGGGCGCCCATCAGGAACCCACTCCCATACCCTCTCTGGTAATAATCCACTCTAACCACTTTCCTTACAGCGAAATTTTAGATTTTTTCAGGTGATCATCAAATTACATAGCCTATATCTTTGTAAAACCCAAACCTGATCTTGATTGTAGTCGATGGTGTCTTTGAGGTTTAGGAACGTTCTTGTGCTGAGGTCTGTTAGGTGTGCAAATATTTGAGCGTAGTATTGAACGGAAGCCTCATCTCCAATGTAGAGGGTCTTTTTACCCCCCTGAGCCCAAGGTCTGAAAACGAGAAAAATTTATTCAACTCTGTACTGTACATACGATAATATCATAATATGATCATCATAATCATAATCATAATATCAATATCATAATATCATAATATGATAAGGGAGCGTCTCATAATATTATTATGAGACGCTCCCTTCGGAGTCAATTTTCAAAATGTTCAACACAAACGCTGCAATACTAACACGCGGATATCATTGGAGAGCTCCTGGAGAACCTTTAAAACTATGAAGGTTTTATTAGCACCAGGATCCAAACAGACCACCACATTTCGAGATTTGGCAGCATCGATGAGCTCCACCTGTAACGTCACAACTAATGAATACCTAATGATCGGAATCTAACAGCGAAGTCACGAAGGATTACGTTTAACTAATGAACACCCTTTCCGATGTTACAAGCTGCAACGCCCCAAAAGACAATCCACAAACATGAAGCTTTTCCGACCTCCACCTGGAGCAACAGCCAGAGTGAACTGCATTCCTTATTGTGCCATAATTTACCTGATATTCTCTAGGAGTGAACGATTTGGTGTTGATGCTTTCAGTGAAGTGACATGCCATTTAGCGAGGATAAATAGGAACAATCAACAGAAACTCAAAAGGCCCATCTCGTGCTAACAAAACTGTACATAGTAAAATACTTATTCTACTATTGGACTTCAATTAAGTACGAAGAATACATCTTCAACCATTAAATGGGGCAAAATGGGCAACATTTGTCCTTTTTCACACAAAATTGTTATTGTATCGTAATACAGGGGGAAACTACAACATAAACAAAAGTGAATTTATTCAAGACCTGGTTTCACTTTTAGCTGTCCTTGCCGGTTTCAGAAATAAATGGCGGACAAAGCTTCTCCCTCAATATGTTTTTGTCTCCTAATATCTTTCTGGCTCTCTCTTCTCTGACATGTTGGGAAGAAATGTAATTTAATGACATTAAGTCATAATATAACGTAAAAAGGCATTTCGGGCTCCGAAATCCGTTGTAATGTTTTTACCCACGTTGAGACATGTAAAATGGTGAAAGTGTAGGTTTTAATGTGGTTATTGTAGGTTATCGGAGCTGCCATATCGGGTGGTAAACCGCCTAAAGGGCGGTTTTGGGATTGGGTAGCGGGAACGTTTGGAAATAGGTGAGGGTGTACCTACCAGCCACAGATTAAACTACCAGCTAATGAACAGCTATAATATAGCTGTTTTTCTATAGTTACCTATATTATAGGTAACTACATTAGTTGAGAAAAACGTTTCAAAAACATTTCAAAAAACGTTTGTCAACTTCGATAACTTGCCCTGACTGCCCAGGGATAGTTATCTCCGATTAAATCTTCATGGTTGGCATAAGTGATAGGCTACAGTAATTTCTCGTCTGGGATAATTATCCTGTGGGGTTCAAAATTACTCGGAAAATTACTCATTAATTTGACCTGCTGGGATCCTTCATGGGATCCCATTTGTAGCGCCATAGATCCCAACAGTGAAATTGCATCGTTCTGGGACTCCAAAAATGGATTATACGTCCAAAAATACTTCGAAAACGACACCTAACTCGACCCCATATCCGAACATCTTCAAGAACCCCTCCCGTAGCCTCTTTTTAGCCCCATAGCGCCCAACGGGTTAGGGCGATCGGGCAGAAAACCTTGCGGGCTCAGCTAGACGGTAAATCGACTATTTCGTCAAAATTGCAGATTAAAAAAAAAATCCAACTTCCCAAAACGGCTCTTACAGCGGGCGGACATTTCATTTTTGGAATCTAGACCTCTTGAAACGTACGGTATACTGTCAAATTTTGAGGCCGACCAGAATAATTATTGTCGGCCTCCGTCGCGATTACATAGCTGTATTTCAAGAATAATAAACCAAAAGGAAACGTCCGTACGACGTCCGGGCAGTTTTGTGCAGTAGAATTTTTTTTAATATGAAAATTTGATAAAATACATCTAGTTGAGAATAACCCAGACCAAGGGGGATGGGTTTTCCATCCAGAAGAGGAAAATTATGGTTATAAGGGAGGGTGAAAATTTATATGAGAGGTTTTCATGTTTTTAAACTAATCTGAAGATCTAAAGGTTTTATAATTAAATTATATAATTAAAAATTTTCCAATAAAATTTAATTCCCCCCCCCCCCCCAAATTCCCACAGGTAAAATAATATTTTTTCGATATTATCTCGATAACTGTAATTTTGACGACCAATGCATGGACCCTTGGAAATTAAAATTTAAGGTACACCCACCAAGGCGATTATCACTTTTTCGACGAAAGCAATTTTTTGAGCTTTTTAATGGCAACGAAATTTTTCAAAAAAAACCTACCTACTCGATGCCCAGCCGCCAAAATCAGGGGGTTAACCTTCCTG
The DNA here is from genome assembly GCA_955831195.1 of Pilophorus perplexus. Classification (NCBI taxonomy): domain Eukaryota; kingdom Metazoa; phylum Arthropoda; class Insecta; order Hemiptera; family Miridae; genus Pilophorus; species Pilophorus perplexus. Next base: position 43,677,526 of record OY037008.1, on the reverse strand, counting down.
GGACCTGGCAGCCCTGATTGGATCATATTATGAGTTGTCAGACTTGTTTTGACTGAAACACGAAAGTGAAAACGCACGCTGGCGACAGCTGTTGACGTATGGTGTGAAATTCACACTGTGAATCGGTTCTCTGTGGTGTCAATTTGGTGAGCGTTGAATTGTGACTTTTATTCCACTCGCCGTAAGGTATGGCTAATCTGGAAAGCAAGAGCGTCGGCGAGCTGGCCGCAATGGTCCGATCACTACAGAGTGAACTGGACGCGGAAAAGGCGAAGAATCTCGTTTCCCGGCCAAAAATTGCCGCGATGAGCAGTGAAGTCGTCGACAGCAATCCTTACAGCCGTCTGATGGCGTTGAAGAGGATGGGCATCGTCGAAGATTACGAGAAGATCCGGTCGTTCTCCGTCGCCGTCGTTGGCGTTGGTGGTGTTGGGAGCGTGACGGCGGAAATGCTCACCCGATGCGGAATCGGGAAACTCATACTTTTCGACTACGACAAAGTTGAGCTGGCCAACATGAACAGGTTTCTAATTTATTAGAGTCTCAGGACGCCCCTTCGGGGGCCGATTTTAATTTAAGGAGGAGGTCTAGCGACTATCCGGTTGTCCAAGGAAAATACTTTCAAACTGGAGAGTACGCAGCCGCTGCTGAAATACCGGCTTTGTCAACAAATAGAAAGAAATTCGTGCCACCTATTAACAGCTTCATTTTATTGCAGGTTATTTTTCCAGCCCCACCAAGCTGGTCTCTCCAAAGTGCAGGCAGCTTCCAACACTCTCTCCCTCATCAACCCCGACGTGAATATCGAATGTCACAACTACGACATCACAACCGTCTCAAACTTTGACAATTTTATGGACACATTGAAAACGGGCAGTTTGACCGGAGGCCAGGTGGACGTGGTTTTGAGCTGTGTGGACAACTACGAAGCCCGCGTTGCCGTCAATACTGCCTGCAACGAGTTAAACATTGAGTGGTTTGAGTCTGGTGTTGCAGAGAATGCAGTTTCAGGTATGTTATGGTGTTCAGCCAATCCTACCTTTTTTCAGCTGGAAATTTATGATTTGAATGTTCCTTCCATAAAGGTTGAGCATTGGCGAGTATTTAAATTTCCCAATTGTTTTCCATGTTCAAATGTTCATGTTGCTTTCGAGCCTACGGAAGATAGCAAAAGCTCTGTGATCATTTTCAGAGTAGAACAAATTTTTTTCCTCCAAAACGAAAAATGCCAGTTCGTATTTTCCGTTTCAGGACCTCCTGAGCAAATTTGGTTCCGTTTGTCTGTCTGACCGGATTTCCTGGTTACAGCCATAACCTCTACATTTTTTTTGTTTTTTTTACTAGTTGATCCTTTATCCATCATCTTCTTGAGGACCGCCTACTCGGGTCAACCCCAGTTTGCTGACCCTCTGGCTAAGCAGATTCCAGAGCTGTGGGTTCGCTTCGACGGTTTCTTCGGTGGTTTCTTTTCCTTCGCACAGCCATGCGATCCTCTTTGTTCTCCGGTCGTCAATCTCGTGTCTTCGCAGAAAATCTGTCGTGGGAAGGTTTTTTTCAACTTATGTGGCGTTTTGCCTCTAAGCATCTCGTTTTCTTTCTCTTCGGGTTTCGCCTGAGCTGGAAAGAGGTCTCATGTTGTCATCTTGAGACAGGCCTCGTTCTTCCCGCGATTTTTCCGCCTTCTTGGCGCCGACGGATTACTGTAATTGCTCGAGGTCGCAATTGAGTAATGAACGTAGTGGAGGAGGAGCGTGACTTCTTCACTTCGTCATTTTGAAGAGCGACACAATCTTTGAGGTTAAAATACCCTGGAAATACCCAATTCGGATACGTACCCATTAAACCAAATACCCGAGTATTTTACATCTGTGCCTACCATTCAGATTCTGTATGACATACATTGTATAACACAGTTGTTGCGCCATGCTGAGCAGATTCGCTGCCTTGACCTGGCAGCCGTTGTGCATGATCCCACTGGTTCTATTTGACAATAAGGGTCAATTTATTACTGTACATTTCCTTTTTCAGGCCACGTACAGCTGTTGATTCCGGGAGAAACAGCCTGTTTCGTTTGTGCCCCGCCTTTGATGGTCGCTTCGGGAATTGACGAGAAAAGCATTAAAAAAGAAGGCGTGTGTGCCGCCAGTTTGCCCACGACAATGGGCATCATAGCCGGATTTTTGGTTCAAAACACGCTTAAGAAGCTGCTAAAATTCGGCGACGTTACGCCGTATTTGGGCTACATCGCGCTCAAAGATTTCTTCCCTACAATGACCCTCAAACCTAATCCGACCTGCGACGACAGTTATTGCCGTCAACGTCAGGCTGAATTCCTCGCTCGACCTCCCAAAGAAATCGTCCAGGTAGGTCGTCTCTTTCGCATCACCGCGAGGATCTTTCCCGTTTAAATACACCATGTTTGATGTTTTAGGTAATTGAAGAAACTGCAGTCGTTCACGAAGACAATGATTGGGGGATCTCCCTCGTAGACGAAACCCCGGCAGATGTGAGTGACAGTGGCGCTCTCTTGAAAGCTCAGTGGGAAGCTCAACAGGCACCTTCGGCTCCTACTGCCAGCGAAGACCTCAGCTCCGAGACTGTATCAGGCGACGGCGACGTTGACGAACTTATGCAACGCCTCAAAGCTCTCAATCAAAGTTAAATGCTATTTACTCAGATCTTCCGGTCGTGATGAAGGGCAATCTTTGCCCAGAAGGCTAACGGAGCACACCTGGTAGGTCGAATGTGGAGGAACTTGAATTATGGACCTAAGATATTAAATATTTTGCATAATTCACGTACTGAAAGTGCAATATTTTCAATCAAATACTATAATATCATTGTAACATGCCTCGCTTGGTATTGAAAAACAATGCCTTATGTAATACGACATGAGATTCATATTAAACGTATTTTAATTCGATTACAGTGTTGTATCCTTAGTTTTTTTTTTTTTTTTTTTTTTGAAACTTTTATTGCACCAAGTAAGCAAACTTATCAGCAATTTACAATTGATGTATACATACTAAATGACTTGCCAGAAGCGATGACACATAACACTGCTTCTATGCGACTTGTTGTTTTGTGCAACTGACGCACTAGTAATTACTCACTGAGCTGATAATTAGTTCACAGGGCACCCCACTCCCACAGGTCATGAGGTTTTGTTCTTTTCAGTCTTCTGAGCAGGCCTTCAACGTCGAGGAGCTGGACAACCTCGCTGTTGATGTGTCCCCGAAGCCTCTGCTGATGGGCTAATGCTTGTTTTTTGATGACTTCTTCGACAGTAGGAATTTGAAGTTCCCGGTGTAGTCTTTCATTCCTGGTGTAACGGTACGCATTTACGCATGCTCGTAGCACGTTATTTTGAAATCGCTGAATGTTCAAGCGATTGCTCGGAGCGGTGCAGCCCCACAATTGTGCACCATAGGCCCAGACTGGCTTAAGGACCTGATTGTATAGTGTTAGCTTGTTGGGGATTGACAAGGATGACCGTCGCCCCATTAGCCAATACATCTTTCGAAATTTGGTGGTTAGTTCCATCTTCTTTTTTTTTACATGTGCTTTCCACCGAAGCTTAGCATCGAGGGTCATGCCCAGGTACTTGGCTTCGTTTGCGTGCGGTATGACTTTGTTGTTGAGGTGAACGGGTATGTACTCACACCTACGGTTTGTGAAGTCGACATGTACCGATTTTGCCTCATTCATTTGGATCCTCCACTTTAAAGTCCAGCTGTGAAGTCTCTTGATTGACCTTTGTAGTTTCGAAATTGATTCCAAGTTGGTATCGCCGACTGCAAGGACTGCAGTGTCATCTGCAAACGTCGCTATGGTATTCTCCTCTCTTTCTGGAAGATCTCTGGTGAAAAGGACGTACAGGAGTGGGCCCAGTACGCTACCTTGTGGTACTCCAGCTTGAATCTTTTGAGCTTTCGAATACGCATCTTCTTGCTTGATCCGGAAAAATCGGTTTGAGAGGTAGGACTCTAGCAACTTGGAATACGAGGCGGGAAGTGTTTTTCTGAGTTTATAGTTGAGTCCTTCGTGCCACACTTTATCAAAGGCCTGTGTAACATCAAGAAAGACGGCAGAACAAACCTTTTTTTGTTCAAGAGATTGTTCAATAATGTGCGTTATTCGGTGCACCTGATCAATTGTAGGGTGATTTCGACGAAAGCCAAACTGATGGATTGGAACGAGGTTCCGTTCCTCTACTATTTTCAACAGTCGTTTTTGAATGATTTTTTCAAACAGCTTTGAGAGAACTGGTAGCAGAGATATTGGTCGATATGAATTCAATTCCTCAGCAGGCTTTCCAGGTTTTAGGATCATTATGACCTCTGCAAGCTTCCATAGCTGAGGTACATAGCAAAGCCTGATGGCTGCATTGATAATCTGTGTGAGTTTAACAATCACCTTCCGAGGAAGGTTCTGAAGTACCTGGCCTGTAATTAGGTCATATCCAGGCGCCTTCTTCGGGTTAATATCATTTTTTATTGTCATCTGCACTTGTTTGACAGTTACTCTTTCGATCACAGTCTCCTGGTCACTGGACCGAATCTCCTTGAGCGGCTCTTCATCAGGGCTGCCAGGATTTGGGGTGAAGATGTTAGCCAAGTGAGAAGCAAAGGCGTCAGCCTTCTCCTGGTTGGTCCTGATCCACCTATTGTTGATCGTGTCCAGGATGGGTGGTGCCTGAACTACGGGTCGCTTCAAGTATTTTGTTGCCTTCCACAGGGAGTAATCAGTGTCCCTGTGGCTAGTAAGTGTTGAAAGGAGTTCTTTTTGAGTTTCTTCTTTGATTTCTTTGATCATTCCTCTAAGTTCATTAGCAATTTTATACCATTTGGTCTTATGGGCTGGGTTACGCGTGGCTTGCCAGATTCTCCTGGCTCTACGCTTCTGTTTTATGGTATCTACTATTTCCTTAGGGTAATTTATCCCCTTCAGCTTTTTAGGAAGATCAGGAGTATTTTGCCAAGCAGCATCTTGTATGGCAGCTACGACTTTTTCCAGCTGGCCGTCAACCTCTTCTGGCGTGGGCAGTGTCACACTAAGGTCGATACGTTGATTCACGTCCATTTTGAACTGATGCCAATTTGTTAGCTTGTTAACTAAAACTGGATTGTGTGGCTTAATGATAATCTGGTCGCTCAGTGTGAGGATTACTGGTGAGTGGTCCGAACTGAGATCGAAGCACTCGTCGGTGTACGCATAATTAGCTGAGATATTTTTTAGTAAGAAGAAGTCAAGTAGATCTGGTTTTTTCCTTATATCACTAGGCCAGTACGTTGGTTTACCGGTTGATAAAGAGATGCATTCTCTTAGCTGCACGTATCTGTAGAGAGCTGAGCCGCGAGGCAGGCACATTCGTGAGCCCCAATATGTATGTTTTGCATTGAAGTCTCCGCCAATGATGAAGCGATTCCCCAGTTGATCAAACGCCTTACAGAAGTCTTCGTCTGTAATGGTATGTTTAGGTGGGCAGTAGATGCTAGCAATAACCATCTCGTATGACCTAGTTTTGACTGAAATTGCACAAATCTGGATTTTTTCCGTTTCGATCTTTGTCCATTCATGATGTTTGAGGTTTTCTTTTACGAGAACTGCGCTACCTCCGTGTGCTTTGTTTGCCGGATGTAGTGCATGATAACATTTGTAACCTTTAAATTTAACGAATGATTGCTTTGTGAAGTGGGTCTCTGAGACAAGGCACACATCGATGTTGTTGACGTTGAGAGCTACCTCTAGCTCCACTCTTCGTTGAATGAGCCCGTTGGCATTCCAGGTCATTATTTTTAGGCTGTGCATCATGATGAATGCTTCCTAGGGCGTATGGTCTTAGTCCCCCTCTCCAAGACCGTAATTCTCTGGTTAAATGAGTTCATGGTTGACTCCATTCTTGTAATTGATGTTGAGAGGCTCTGTAAAGTGATGAGAATGGTATTAAAGTCTGCCACTGCAGTTTGAGGAACCAAGTGGGCTTTTTCCTGAGGCTTTTTGGGGCCAGTCACAGCCTGTCCGTACGAACCTTGAGTATGGCCAAAGTTCTTATTTACTGCCAGGATGGGGACTTTGGGTGTGAAAGAGTTTTTTCTGAGAGGAGGAAGCTTAGCCAAAATTGGCTTCTTTATGGTGAAGGACGTTCTACGTTCGGGTTTATTTTCATTACTGGCTTTCTCTCGGGGTACCTGGAAGTCAGTTTTCGGATTTGATGAATGAGCAGACGATCGCAGCCCTTTGTATCGGTTACTGGCTTCAACCGCGACCGGGCATCCCCGGTAGTTAGCAGTATGTGGGCCCCCACAGTTGGCACAGGTAGGTAACACCTCCAGAGGCTTTTTGCAATCCGCAGTTGCGTGATATGCACCACATTTTACGCATTTCTCTTTTTTGTTACAGTAATTCTTGGTGTGACTGAATTCCTGACAACGTTTACATTGGGGAACTGTTATGTTTGGCTTTAAGCTTTCGATGGTGACCTTACAATTCAACAATTTTGTTATTCCGTGAATTAGATTAACGTCAGACCCATTAGCAAAGTCGACAATGTACATGTCCAATTTGTCTAAGGTTTTCCATTTGAGTTTTTGAATTACTTTCTCAACTTTCAGAGGTGGATACTCGTGCTGTATAGAATCTGCAATGTACTGGGTGTCCATACCACCTGGTAACTTTTTAAGCATGACCGAATAGGGCCGAGTTTGCTTGTTTTGATAGGTGTAATAGGGGCAATTTCGTTCTTCAAGAAAGTTGTCTATCGCCCGATATTCATCTGAATTGGATGCATTTATTTTAATTTTTTTATCACCCAACTGAGTAGTGATTGCATCTCTAGCAATTTTAGCTAGCTCCTGCTTGAGTTTTAGGAAGTCGTCAACTGACTTCAGAGGCTCCAGGGTGATTGGAGGAGGTTTAAACACCCTTTCTTTGCCGGGCTTCCTGGACTGCTGTGCAGAAATTCCCTCACCAACGCATGGTGAAAGGGGGCTTTTCCGCTTTCTTTTGATAACTGGCTGAAACTGTATTTCGCCAGTGTCGTATGCCAACTGCTCTTCGTCAGTGCAATACTCGTCTTCCATTTCTGACGAGGGGTTTCCCCCCATATTTTCGGAGGCATTTTTATCGGCGATTTTCGCCTCAAGCTCACCTACTTTCATTTTTTCTGCATACACAGCTTGATTGGCCTGTGATAGGGCATTGCAAAGGCATTCTATGATAGAGTACAACTCACCAATTGATCGGGATGCTGGTTCGCCGATTTGGAGTCTACCAATATTCTCCCGATGTATCGCGATTTTCGATTTCGTTTCGGCTAGGAGGCCTTCGCAGGTAACGCCTACGTCGGCAGAGTTTTCAAGGCCGCCCGAGTTCATCGCGCGGATTGTTTACACTGTGTCATCACTTTGCCCGACTGTTTGTCTTTCCACGGATCGTCTTGAGATGTTTCTCGTTCGGAGGTTCAACAAAGACTCTCCTTAGTTTGGTGTTAGGAAGGACGTTACGATACTCCTGATACTTCTTTCACGAAATTTGTGTGTAAAGGTGGAGGTATATTTAATATTTTGGGATTTGTGGTGATACATAATAATTAATCAGTCTGCCATGCCAATGCCGATCTACTAGGTTTATTAATAATAAATATTATAAGTAATGAAATATTTTATTTCTAATTAAACAGAAAAAACGCTGCAAATTTTACACAAGGGTTTATTATTCTTTGATATGATATACATAGGTTAATTGTGCAAAAAATAATTCTGTCATTAATATAAATAAACAGTTATATATATATAATATATAAACAAATATTTTTTTACAACTCGTACAAAAGTTTTTTGGATATGTGGGATCTCGAAAAAATGGATTTTGCGTTCAAAATTACTCGGATAACGACACCATATTTGACCTCCTAGGATCCTTCAAAAATCTCATTTGTAGCTCCATAGATCCTCACGGTTAAATCGGATCGTTCAGGGCCCCCAAAAATACTTCAATAAAATCAACTAACTCGACCCCGCAGCCCCAGGCTGAAGCACCTTGTCATGATTCGGATCAGAGAGTTTATCGGAGAACTGTATCCTTCATGACCATCAGTTTGGCTTCCAGGCAGGGAAGAGTACGACTACGGCTGCTCATGCATTGGTCTCAACTGTTTTGGAGCGCCTTGAAGAGAGGGAGCACACTACCATCTGCATCTACGATCTGAGTAAGGCCTTTGATTTGGCCCCTCACGGCAGATTGCTGTCGAAGCTCTAGCGTTATTGTTTTGATGGGGGGTCTGTTGCCTTCTTCGGTGCGTTCTTGGTGGGGTGGAGTCAAATTGTCTTCTACAATGGCATCGCTTCACAGTAGTCGCCCATACCTTGTGGGATTAAGCAGGGCTCCATTTTGGGCCCGACGTTGTTCCTCCATTACGTCAATGATTTGGCCTATGAGTTCAATCTACAAAAGAATCAAATTTACTTGTTTGCCGATGATATGACCCTTGGCGTCTGGTCGAACGCGCTTGGAGTTGTCGGGTGATATGCTGGCGGCGGATGTGCTGGTGAAATCCTGGTGCGCCTCAAATTCGCTCCGGCTCAATGAGGAGAAGACCCAGGACCTCGAGTTCCTTCTCAACGGTCGGCTGGACAACGCCTTTCATCTTCCCCCAGTTAGATGAAAGGCTTATCCCAGAGAGTCTTTTGGGTCCTTTTCCCCCAGTGGTAAAACCCTTCTACGTGAGCCCAAACTCTTTGCCAATCGTCAGAGGACTGCGGCCAAAACCACCGCTATTTCGGTCCAAACCCATTGCGTTTTCAAGCGATTGGTCCAAACCCCAGACAGCCCGAGGGGATAATAACGCATCTTTGGTTTACAAAATCAATCCATATATTAATAAACTTAAGTAATTCAAAATGAAGTTATCAGCAATAGGCAAACAATGCAAAATAAATTTATTTTATCATTCCCTTGAAGCGGTTAAACGATCATTTCCAGTTCTCTGGCGTACTCCATTGTCTGCATGACCAGCTCTTTGGATGGCAGGGCTTCGTCGCTCTTCTTCTTGTCGATTTGAGCAAAATGGAAATAGTTATTGGGGCCCAGGCTCCAGTTTTTCTGGAAATTATAAACAAAGTGAGCATTACAACTCGGAAGTCCAGCTGAGTAGGAGGGGTTATGGGGTTAACCAACCTTTGCAGCGTAATCCCGAAGAGCCGCCTGGTTACTGATGTTCAACATACGGTCAGCGTCAGAAGCTGAGATTTTCTGGTAGGCAACTTCCATGCAGCCGGCAATCTCATTTCGGATGGTGTCAAGCAGGATGTCAATGAAGAAGTTGTAATTTTTAGCTGGAACGTTTCCTTTTGCCAGGAAAATCTGTAATCAAGGGTCGAAATATGTCACACCGTATTCGGAGAAGTTTCTCGATTACTCACAACTATTCCAACGCTCACTTTGTTATAATTGCCTTCCATAAGATACTGCTCGAGGGACAGCGGGTGTTGTATGTAAATGTTGCTCTGGATCTGATCTGAGGGGAGGAGTTCCAGTTCCGTATGAAACTCAGCCACTCTATTTTGCGACAGCAGGTGGAGGAGATTCAAACCCAGCAGTTCGTATTTGAAAGACGATTCAGGAAGCTGATCCCTGAAACGTTGAAAGTTTTACTCACTTAAGGTCTGAAACAGTTGGCATTACAACTAATGTGAACGTGCAACTTATGAAGGACTTACTTGTAATCCAGATAGTAGCATTTGAGCTGGGCCATGTACCGCTCGAATGACGGAATGTTCTTGGTTGCTATACTCCACTGGGCGCCGATTTCAAGTGTGTCTCCTAGAGAAAGTATAGCATTCACTCAGTCTAATTGTGAAAACATTGGGGACAGATCAGACTCAAACTAAGAATGGGGAACGGTGGTAGGCGTGGGACACTTTCCTATTTTTTTCCTGACTCGTCTATTTCGATATTTTTCAAATCCGGTGACTTTATTAAGTTCCTGTGGAGATAGTAATTTTTCAGGGTCATGTGAAGGGTGCCTATGCCCAAGCGCCAGTTTTTTCTAATTTGGGTTTTCTGCAGTTTGTTTGTTGGTTTACGGCTGATTTCCCCACTAGCGCTTGATGGAGTAGATTTAAAAAATTAAACTCGATCTTTTTTGTCCCAAACCTGTTGGAGGGGGATAGGGAGGCTAGGGACATGGGTCGGAGGTAAAGGAAAAGGTGGCCCAACCCTCCCTAGTTATGATGCTGTCTCATGCCTCCCCCTTTAGTGTTTCTCAACAAAAACGAATTTTCCGCTCTTACGAATGAAATTATTATCAAAACCATTTGAAAAATGCTTCCCTTGATTGCTCCTTCGCCCTTTAACTTTTGATGGTCGGAAAATACATTTAATAACTCACTAAAAGGTCCGAGCACTGGCACCTTTTGCCTAACTCATGGGGATGATTCTTGGCAGCTCTTATAAAAATTATAACAAGAATGGAGAGGGCTGGAAACAAGCCTTCATACTGCACCGGTTCAATAATATTATGCTATCCACCGACGGTACAGTGGTATAGTATGCTATCTACCGTCGTCCACTGGTCTAATATGCATGCATCTATCCATCTACCGATATGTGTGATATATCTACCTGTGATAGCGACCAGGCAGCCAGACTGATGAAGGGGGTAATGCGGGTAATGGGGGTCTTGTGACCCCCCCCCCGGCATGTTATTATGAGTATCAACGAAGTTAAATAACGTTGGGCGTGGTCAGTACTTGGATGGGTGACCGCGTGAGAAGCGGGGTTACTAATACAAAAATTCTTTGTGCGTTAGATCGGACGGCGAACTCCTCCCAACCCAGGGACGAGGCAATGGGGAGCCATGAGCGCATCCGTCAAACAAGTTCCACTCCTCCTTGAGAGGACGGCTGACGACGTCCGCGACAGCAGCAGCCAGTTGGATTCAGGGTGAAATTCCCTTGTTTCGTTTCGTTTATGTGTACCCAAAAGGCATTACCATCAGCCAAACTGGGGATTTCTGATGGTGTTGACAGAAATGAAGGAAATTAACTTACTAGCAATAAGAAGCTCCTTTTGAGACGCTGTGGTGTTGGACGTTGGAAGAAACATGAGTTTGGTAAGTGCCACCTGAAAAATGGGAAACAATCATCACTGAAAGCCTGCGTAGCTGATCATAAATCCGCCACAGTATCCTTCCGGCCACCACCGTTCTTTCATCTTCTTTCTGTGATAAAATTGGCACCGTTCGATCTATGAATAAAGTTCCAATGGATTAATCCAGCCCTAAATCACACAACAAACCCACCTTCAGTTCGTTCAGAAGCTTCCCGCAATTAGAAAGGTTTGGGGACTGCTTGGACCACTCTGCCTTCAAGTTCTTGTGAAGATGAACAACTTCCTCGAGTTCTGCCATCGCTGTGTTAGATCAACTATGTACGAGACGGTGAGAAAAAGTAAACAAAATCCAAACGAACTCGACACGAAAAAAAATCAAGCAAAAATTCACTTTATCCAAAGTTTTTTGTGGACCAACACAACACACACGGATTAGAATGACTTTTAAAATAACTGGAAACTGGCAACTCAGGTCGACACCCGCAATACTAAGTACAAGAATTGCAGTCTGTGGAGAGCAAAATAGCGTACCTTCGTAAGTTTTTCTTCCGCTTTTTGCTTTCCCTAGACCAACGTTTTATCATGACGTCATGGAATGTTGATACTGCAGGAGAACGTCCGTGCATGATTCATATTTAATCAGCGCTGCCAGCTTGGACGAGAAATCGCCCTATTTGAGGGTTGAGCGGCGGTTTATTAAATAAAATTTATTTAAAATATAATTTTAATATTTAATTTTAATTTATTATATAAAATTTGATTTTATGAAGTCAGGCACGAATCGCCAACTACATAGAGCTAAAATTTAGCTCGATTATAGACGATCGTATGAGAGGAAACGCGGCCAATTCTACAAAGGATTTATTATTCTTCAGTACCTACACATTCTGGACTTAATTTTAAATTACTTTTTATTGATCAAATCTGACTATCTCCACAATGTTAAATTACCTACTAATTTAAACAAAGTAAGCAGCAAATTTTATACAAGGGTTTATAATAAACCCTGTACCCAATAATAATTATTCTATCAAATTATTATTATTCTTTGATAGAATATATAATGTTAATTGTGCAAAAATTAGGTAATTCTGTGTCATTAGGAAAGTATTTAATAAACCCTCAGGGTACTTTTAGAGCCTTTGGCTAAAATTCAAAAAACATGGAACATGCTTTGCCTAGTAACGTGGCCAAGCAGAAAGAAATCGACAATTGGCAAAAATCCAGCGATTGACAAAAAATCCGGAAGCTAAGGTACGTTTTCCTGTGGACGGTCACATATAATATACATAATATTATATTATGTCCACACATATGTGACATAGGTAATATGTCACATATTATTATTATTATTATTATTATTATTATTATTATTATTATTATTATTATTACATAATATTATTATGTTAGTAAACAAAAATGGTTTGATGTCATGTGCATAACTCAGCTTTGGAGAAATGTAGGTACCTTGTCTAATAAATTCAGAGCTTTCCAACGAGTAGTGAACGATTTCTGTCCGATGAAAACTAAAGAAGTTTCATTCCCCCAGCAACGGCTCCGTTGTAAGCGGAAATCATTAGAAAATTTCGTCACCCATCGGCGTTCTCCGGTTTCGTCACCCGAAAATCTTTGCCTTTTTGCCAAGTTAGGCATGCTAAAAAAAAAAAAAAATCTGCTTATTATTTACAGTGAATATATTTCATATTAAATATGAATTTTTCTTGCATTAAATACAAATTTTGCTCTTTTCTGCAACTCTTCGGAAAATTTTTTTTTCTGCTCATTGAAAAAGGATTCTGGGCGGTTTTGGCTTTGACGGAGGCGGGTTGAACTCCTAGTTAGTTGGCCACCCTGCCCTTCATTTTGCTGATATTGATGTTTATGTTTTGGGTAAAGACCACTTAATTTTCAGTAAATTAGTGGTAAATGCCATAAATAGGACTTCGTGCAATCCATTACTGTCCTGTAAGTTGGCCCCTTACTTTTATATGGTATTGTTTATATATTTAGCTGGTATCGTGGCACCATCGATGGACATTTACCTTGTTTGGCTTCAACCATTTCGTCAGATTTTCTCAATTTATGTGACGGATAGGTGTTGGTGCCAAAACACGATTCTGGAAGTTTAGATGTCCTTTTTATAATGAAGCGATGGGAGTGACCGTTGTTCAATTCATAAGTTGCCTTCTAACAACGATTATTTGCTCACGTCAGTTGTTAGAGAACGAATCCGTTAGAATTCACAAATAATTTGATCATTTAATAATGATTAACAGGACGTTTCCATTAAATGGAAACAAATTTTGTTTTCGTCACGTCACGAGCGTCACGTCACGGGGGATTTTGAGCGCAACATGATCGCGAAAACTATAATCACATGATTGTTCTCTAAGGAAGTATAGCGGTTGTTTGCAAGTAGAGGGTTGCTGTAAAATTAATCATTATTAAATGATCTGACTGTAGAACCATAGGTCTACTGTCCGGTTTTTTTTGCAGGCATTGATCTTGTGGTGACGTTTCTCCCTCTGCTGTTTCTAGGTGTTGACGAATTGTCCAAAACATGTCTAACTTGTTCGAGAGCATGCCGCCGTGCATTTGGTTCGAGGGAGGTGATAAGAGAAACGCCATCGCATCGTTGGTATCTGGATTATTGGTAAGTTAGCAAGTAACAACCGCCCGCTAGGCATAGCATAAATGTAGGTCTGCGGGCGATAAAATGAATACGTATTAAAAGAATTACTGACGTGATGCAGTTTAACCCCACACAGTAAACCCAGGGGCCTCACCAGGCCCTATTATTTCCCTCAGGGTTCTCTGATGTTTCCCTGACTGCAATACAAGACAACTCGTTCGTAACTCGGAAAACGACCAATAAATTGCCTGCAGAACCGAATCTTATAGATTTTGGGGGAAAAAAAAAAAAACATCTAAAATGTTCGATCACGAGACGTTTTCTTGCAAATTGTGATTTCTAACCCTTTTCTTATAAGTAATCTTCAGATAATAGAAACTAATAATTAGTTTCATTAGAAGTTTTAAAAGAATGATCATTTTTAGCCTGCGGTTTTCTCTTGTTCCCAAATAGAGCTTGTAAAGGAAAATTTCCAAATTTATTACTCCCTCATGATAGGTAACTATTTTAGGAGGTTTTGTACTATAAAAAGACGATTTCAGATGTAATCTATTTCCACGATAAACGGTTGACTAGAACAACAGTACTGTATTGTACTGGTCTAGTACTATCTTGTATTGTACTGGTCTAGTAGTAATAATGGTCTAGTCAACCGAAACGCATCTACTAAGTTTTTATTTTATTTATCGTGGAAATAGACTACTTCGTCTGAAATCGTCATTTTATAAGATGGATTCCCACTATCTTGCCGTATCCACCTTATTTTAGCTTTCGTACTATTTTTTAAAATACATAATACGTTTGTATTAAAGTATAATATGTTTATAATAATGTTATAAACATAATATGTTTATAACATTATTATTTACATAATATTATTATAGTGTTTTATATAATCTATACCATTAATTCACAACGTGTCTGTGGGTATGTATGTGTATCACAAGCCTACTCCTAAACAGTGATACAAATGCGCCGATTTTTCCTACTGTCTAGGCCTCTCTGTCCCCTCCTACTGGTAGGATTGAGATCCTCATAAAATGCGTGCAAACCGGCGCATTTGCGCCCAACTTTCTTATTTTAAATGGGAGCCCCTATTTTTATTTATTTTTTGTTTGTTGCGAATTTGGATCCCGAGCCAATTTTACATCAGCAAAACTCCTCCTATCTTCGTTGTTTACAGTCTGATTGAGTCGGCGTTTCCTCTGTGCATCTCCTACTAGCGATATCGATACCTAGCGATCCGAATTTTAATACTAAATCCCGAAAGAACGATTTCCGACGATTGGCAAATTTTGGCCAGTTTAATTTGAACAATTTTTAGAGATCGCGCATGGATCTGCTGTGTGCCCCTGAGCGGTCTGTCAGGCCTGTGCAGTTGTCCTTGGACGGGCGCCTGGCAGGAGCCCCCAACCCTAGAGAGTTCAGGTGTTTCACACTTTCCCCCATCCTCCTCTACGCTCGTTTTTTTTTACCATTGCAATCAATGAATTCATTAATGTTATCCGCCTGTACCGTTTTGTTTTGCAGTTCTTCACTGGGTGGTGGCTGGCGATTGATGCTAATGCCGTTCACCCTTCATCATTCCACGGGGCGTACCACTTCTGCGGTATCATCGGCACATTGTCTCTAGTCATGTGAGTGAGAGTTCCTGTTGTTAATTTGGAAGGTGTTTTTTTTTAGTCAACCTGAGAAAAAGTCCATTGATCTCCTTGTCAAGGTCGGAATTTAGAATTTCTAACATGTTCGCATTCAGCACCCTTTAAAACCCCCTTACTCACAAATCTTGAACTTCCATGAATTTAAAATTCTACTCTACCATTCTCGGTTTTTCTCACAGCCCAGTGAGATAAACCGAGCACCGATAAGGAGTATCAAGGAGTCACAGTGGAATCTTAGCTGGCGGAACTCCGTCACTTCCTTCCGGACCCGATACCGTCAAAGGCGGTTTTGTAATTGCCTTACCAATCTTGACATTTTCTGCGAGAGTCGGTCTCAAGTCCGTCTAAACACGTCCGACAGTGAGCATCGAGCTGTCACGAAAAGTTGCGCAACTTGTGTCTGAGACTCGGTCCTCGATGGTCGATTTTTGTTTGTATTCTCATACGCTCCCTGTCCGAAGTGAAAGTTGAATTCGCCGAGGACGATATGCTCCTGCGAGAGAGCGGTGATAATCGAGTAGGTATATGTCCTTTACGCTCCTGAGGGCCAAGAGACTATTATCATATTTGCTACTCGTTCCAATCTGCAATGCCTGGTTGAAAACTCTGCTGTGTACATGGACGGAACATTTGATTAGGTATTGCACAAAATATTTCTCCCAGTTATTCACTGTACACGGCTACATGATTGGAATGTACCTGGATTGATATTTTGCCTACTTCCGTTCAAACACAGCAGGGAGAACGGGGTTCTTGCACTCAACGGTGGGTGTACACCGGCCGGGTTCCCGCCCCGGGAATATAACAAATAGTGTGGGTCCGCTGACCAGGTGCCGCCTTTTCAAATTAAGCTGGGTTCATATGGCGTAAAAAAGTTAAATAAAAAATATAAAAAAGTGTAGAATGCATTCAGCGTTCTAATTGGCCTGGGGGAAGGGTGGGATGGTGCGATCAGGCAATCAGATCGCCGAATGCACTCTACGGACATGTTTTTTTTACGCCATGACTTCAGGCATTTTTGGGTCTGCGATTCAAATAAAATGGATTCTAGGTCCTCCGTCCAAAAATACTTCAAAAATGACACCTAACTCAACCCCTCAAACACTTCTCCCGTATCCCCATATTTGCCCCAGAAGGAATTTTAGAAATTTTTTAAATAAATGAGTCCGGGTTCAAAAGTTTAAAAATGAGACCAAGGCATCGCACCTGTAAATACTGCCAGAAATGGCAACCCAATAGATCGGTGGAGTGGCTCGAAACATGCGCCCTCGGTTTCAAGTTGTCATAATTCAAATATTCTGTTTCCTAAGGCCCTGTAAATAATGGAGACGAGTTTTCTGCAACGTTGCCCGTTTTCGTAACTTTTGATGAGCTCCCTCCTTTTTTTTTTTTTTTTTTTTTGGTGGAGATTTCGATGGAGTGGGATGGCCGTGAGACAATCCACAATGTCCTTGGTCAAAGAATACTCACTCCTAACAAATTTCAAGAAGATTCGTTGACCTTGAAACTTTTCTGTTTCAGGATAAATGTAGTTTCCAATAGCCAACTCCAGGGTGACTCCTACTCCGGGGGTTTCTTGGGTCCCAGGGGAGCCAGGTTGTGGCTCTTCATCGGGTTCGTTCTGGGCTTCGCCGCTGTGATCGCCTCTTGCTGGATTCTGTTCAGCGAATTTGTTGGAAATGACAAAGGTGATTAATTATGTTTACTCATTATTTTCTCATGAGCTCGTTGAAGGATCACCAATGACCAATCGTACGTATTTCCAGAAAAGGACAACTTGTGGGTGGGCGCTGCCTTGTTCCTGGAAAACGCCTTCATATTCGGAGGTTCCCTCGTCTTCAAGTTCGGCCGTGTTGAAGATCCTTGGGGTTAATTAAATTCGGGTTTGTTCAATTCTCATTGAAAAAAACAAACATGCCTACATTTTCATTTCCACCCTCTCAGGTTTGTGCTCGTCGAAAAGTATGAAATCTTCTACCAACCTCAAAAGTGTTGGTTTACAATGACTTGATGAACCAAAAGCCACTTTTCCCCCTAATGAGGCCTTTAAAAAATATCGAAAATAGCTTTGAGTTGAACTATGAGAAGAGCAAGATCATGAAACTGTCAACCATTTTTTCGTGAATTACAAATCATTAATGTATACCTTACGCAAAGGAAAAGTGAGTAGTTTAATCAGATTTTCTCTGTCGCAAACCTTAGTTTCCCATTCTTAAGTGAGATTCAGGTCTGATAGGATGTATGTATTTATTTTCTACGCTTCGCTGTAATTGAGATGGGTTTCTTTCCCTAATTCCCATAGTATGTAATTTAATGTTAGTTTTACTTAATGCAATCATTGTAGGCAAATAGTTGAAATAAATTCAAGTGTCTGTTTATTGTTTTTATTTTTGTAAAGCCGTTCCAACTAGTTACCATGCCAAGAACAAGTTTCTTCACGCCATCTCTTGTTCGTCACGTTTTCTGTTATCCACAGCCCTCTAGAGAACCTGGGCCTTCTCAGTAGTTCTTGCCATGCATCTCGGCAGTGCTGGATTGAACGAACGGATTCGACCTGCGTTCGTTGGGAAGCTGCAGTCCGCCACCGTCGAATGCCGAGCGATCTTCTCTTCTTCTTCCGCCATCCGGCCTCCCATAGAGCAGCTCAGGGACAAAAACCGGCCAGAATATGCGCCGTAGGACTTTCCGTTCCCAGCCCGGAGCTTTTGTTCCCATCGGGTTAGGCCATTGCTATCCTGATACCACAACACTCCCCAAATGGAAACCAACTAATACCGCAACCAACTAATACTCCCTGATTCGCGCTTGCAGTTAATACTTCTCGTCTCTTCTAGACGCTCCCCACTCCTTCAGTGGTGTCCAGATGGAACCGATTTCCCCAGCGCGGCCGGTCTCAGCGGCTACATGGGGTTGAAACTCATGGGAGACGCGCGGCCGGCGGCCAGACTGGTAGGGGGAGCAGTCAAGCGCCTTCGCGGCAGGGGTATGCAAACCCTCACAATGGTCCCAGTGGTTTTCTTTGACTGTGACACAGAATTGAGCCTGCTCATGACTCTGCAAGTAAAGTAAAGAGAGGCGGGGGAAACGAGTGAATTTTATCTTTCCGTTTGCGTTTGTGTGCTTGTCTGAAATGAAATTCACCCACGAAGAGGACGAACTTCTCATCCACATCGTGGCTAAATATGCATTCCTGTATGATAGTGTGTCGGAAGACTACAAGGACATTGGGAAGAAAGAAACGAAGAGGTGAGCGCACCTTTCCATTTTTTGGAAAAAGGTTGCGCTAAAAACATGGGAAGCGATTGGCGATCTGATGGAAAAAAAAAAACAGTCCAATATCAACAAACAATATCCTCGCTCGACTGAAGCTGAAGCCAAGGTTGGCGGTCTCTGGCCGCCGCCGCGGCCGCGCCTCTTTGAGAATCCACTCTTCCATAGCGCGGCGCGGCTGGCAGGTGAGTTGAAAGATCATAAAATCGCGGGCCGCAGACGCGTCAGGGAAATCCCACCTTAAGGGTTTCCAAGGTTGGTTGCATGCTACACGCCACCATGTAAATGATGCTTGGATCCCACTGATTGAGAGTGGAAGCTATCCCATCACGAGCTCCTCCATCACAACCACCTGCCTTTCTGCACACAATATCTTCCCAGTGCAAAAAAGGGTGTTCAGGCTGCTGCGCTTGCATAAAAGCTGAGCTCCACTGCTCAGCCATCATGTGGAGGCAAATCCTGCCTGAACACCCCAGAGGACGAACAGGAATCCTCAGTGAACAATGTGCCGGTAGAGCGTAAGTTCAACATGAGACTGACTTGATTACGTAGGTGCACACTGCGGTCTCTCCTCTGGTAGGTTATCGATCCTACAAAATTTAACAGCCCTTTGTGAACCTCGAAGGTTTCCGTGGTCTCCCCCTGCACACCTCGAGCCCTCCAGCGTCATGCAGAACAACCTCACCAACTTTCGGATTACACTGTCGTACGCCTTTGCGTCAACGATCATCATACTCATCATAATATGATGCTCGAACGTTTTACGTGTAAGTAAAGCGAGGTTTTTCGCTTCAAAGGATAAATTCACAGTAACTCTTCCAAAATTAATGTACCTACCTTGTCAAAAATGTAATGCCTTCATTGGTACCTACTTGACAATAAATTACCAAGACTGAAAATATTAAGCATCGATCTAAAATAACGATAACTAAAGATTTAAAAAAAAAAAAAACAAAAAAAAAAAAAAAAACACTTGGTATCGTAAGAAAAGTGTCGTTAACTAATCATATCGATAGTTAAGCATTGGACATCGCTAACTAGGGTATATTTTCAACAGTTAGGTACATCCACATCCACCTGAGCACTCGTTGGAGTTGATCCGACGATGGCTCATCAACCGCACGATGGCACTTTTGGCGGTCTCAATTGCTTCGCAAGCGAGTTTGTCTTCTTCGCAACAGGTATCGTCATTGTACTTAAGGAGATGTGAAATCAGTCTCGTCCTGCGCCGACGAAGCCCTTCGCTCAAGATGGCTTCCGAGTGACGCTCTCGGGCTTTGTTCAACTTCGACAGTCTCAAACTGATGAGGCCGATCCTCTTCCAGCTCCACCCTTCCGAAGACGACTTGGACGCTGTATCGTGGAAACCGCCACCGTCCGGCGGGCAACATTTCGCTAGCGAATCGGTGGCTTCCCTAATTTTTTGGCAGACGAACGGCCTCGAATGGGCAATTCCCATCGTGAACAGTCCCGACGGTGAAACGTTGGCGGATGAGGACACAGGCCACTTCTAGCTAGAGGAAGAAAAATCGTAGCATTCAGTAGGTAGGTACTCGTTTAGAATTAATGTGCGGGAAATTTCGAAGTCACCAGGCTCTACAGAGACAGAGCAATGGTTATACTACAACGATTTATCATCGTAGAAAGATTATTCATTGAACATGATAATATCTTGGACTGTATTATAGTCCAGTCAAATTAGCCCGACAAAGGGCAAATTTAAACCAACCCCAACCTCAATCCCTTTCCCCTTCATGCATGTTGATTTCTGACCTCAGAAGGAGAAGGAGAGAATACATTCACCGTCTTGTCTTCAAGTGTAACATTCATGTAAGTATCCCATAATTTTGGTTTATTGTTCTTGGAATAATAAACCAATGTAATCGCGACGGAGGTCGACGACTCCTATTGGTCTCAAAATTTTTTGTTATCCATTTCAAAAGGTCTAGATCCCAATACCGAAATGTCAGTACGCCATCCAGGCCGTTTTGGCCAGTAGAAATTTTTTTTAAATCTGAAATTTTGAGAAAATACTTGGTTCACCATCTAGTTAGTGCCCGCAAGGTTTTCAGCCCGATCGCCCAAACCCGTGGGACGCTGTGAGGCTAAAATGGGACTACGGGAGGGGTTTTTTTTTTTGCTATCACAAGGTCTTCAAGTGCTTCTTGTGCTTAATTTGTTGCCAAACCTGTGGGGCTCTTTCGAGCTAAAAAGGGACCAGTGAGAAGGGGTGTTGAGAGGGTTTCGGCGATAGGGTTGAGTTAGGTGTCGTTTTCTTTTCAGTATTTTTGAACGTAGTATCCATTTTTGGGGGTCCCGGAACGATCTGATTTCACTGTGGGGATTTATAGGGCTTTCATGGGGCTACAAATGGGAGGTCAAATATTTTTCGAGTAAAAAACAAACCAAAAATTTTTTTTTCCAACATTTTTTCATTGACAGAATTAAATTTTTGCACGAGTAACCTATATCAAAGAACCCTTGTGTAAAATTTGCAGCGGTTTTTTTTTTTTTTTTTTTTTAATCAACTCTCCTCCCTCCCCGTATAGAATATCGAAGTTTTCAGTCAACGTAACTTCCTTTAAAAATTGCGTTCAGAAATGTTCCAATCCCGATTTATTATCAAGGTACTAACTTGAAATGTAACCCTCCATGTTGCGAAACCTGTAACCTCCACATTTTAGTTTATAGCCACGGAGGGTTACAAAGAGACTCATTTAGAGAAGTTTTGATCTTTTGAGTGAAATTTTGAGAGTTGACTCCTTTGAAGATTAGGATATTGGTTAGCTATTAGGTAATTTCTTGTTTGCATAATATGCACATAAAATTCCTGCATGTTCCAAAGACCTTCCTGAGATAAAAAAAAAGGAATTACAATTTTCGAGTAAATTGTAGTTTTTTTTTAAATCTCAGGAAGGTCTTTGGAACACGCAGGAATTTTTTCCAAATTTTTAAAATAGGTGGAATTTTTACTTTTTTCAAGTTGAAAATTGACAGTCTACCTTTGGGCTGCTGAAACGAATCTGAGGTTTGCGACTAAAAACTTTGCCCCAAAAAACTTCTTTTTTTTCGCAAAAAACGACAACATTTTGGGAGTTGTCACAATTTTTTGTATGTGAATAAGTAACTCCGAAAATACTTACAACATTTACCTACGTTAAAAAACTATATACATACAAAATGAAAGAGCATCAATTTTCCTACATTTATGTGACCACTCCCTAAATTTTGCCGTTTTTGTGAAAAGAAAAAAAGACGGTTTTCCGGGCAAAATTTTAGTCGCGAACCTCATATGCGTGTTCAGCAGCCAAAAATACCTACAATATAAATGCAAGGCAAATTTCCAGAACTACAACAGAACTGTTTTCTATTTTCCTAATTTGACTGGACTAATAAGCGATGAAATGGGGAGTTTCTCGAGATCAGTAACAGAAGTGAGCAATAATAATATTTGAATGGTAATTACCCAGCTGGAGCTCGCACTTGTGAATCTGGGAAAATTCAACTGACAACTAAACTATCGAAGCTGTTATCGTCAGCACCACGCAAAACTGTTTGGGTCGTCACATTCCGTGGAACGCAGGGAGGTGCCCTGATATGGAGTGGACCCTCAAAATTCAATGTGAACTACATCTGTAGCTGAACTTGACGCAGTGTGGCCAGTTCGACTTTTATACAAATGTTGATCACCCCTACAAACTGGGGTAATCCCATATTTTTAGATAAGTACCACATCTGTCCAAACTGTACAGAAACCTTTTTTTTTTTCAAAAATATTTTCTTAATGATACCAACCGAATTATATTTTTGCGCATTTGCATTTTCTTTTCAGCACCTATAACAAAGAATAATAAACCTTCGTGTAAAATTTGCAGCGGTTTCTCCTTTGGTCTTCATTTAAACTATTCATACGTACTACAAAGCCTTTCAGTTCCTCCTCAAACCCCAGGTCCCAGTTCCTCCAAGAAGAAATGGCTGAATTCGAGACCCTTGTAGCCACCAGGAACACGAGAAGGACGAAGACGGGAAAATGCGAAAACACTACGTAGACTAAATTCTAATTTTAAATTAGAATAAATTAAAACTTTCAAATTACATTAAATGTAAATTTTAATGAAAGTAATCTTTCGCACTCAATAACTAGGTAGCAGAGTGGCGAATATTTAATACGTACAGAGGCTTCTAGCGTAAGGACGAGTATGGCATGAAAATACCGTCTTTCATAACTTTACTTTTTGACATTTTATGAGGGGAGGGTGGAACTAAAGACATAAAATGTCCAAATGTGTTGCAGACTCGTATGCAAGCGTTTCTTGCTCAAATAATCGCTTAGTCCATCAGGTTTCTATGGGTTTTTAATGTCCTTTCGGAGGTATTTTTCTATATAGCTGAGTCGAAATGAACGACTTTTTAATTCTTTTTTTTCTGTTTATACCCGGTATGTAAATTTGTTGCTAACTGTCTAACTTTTCGTTAGATGTGTTTTATTTAAAAAAAAAATTTTTTTTGTTGTTCTGTGAATGTACATGTATGTGACAACTTTATTAATTTTGAATTTAATATAAGTTTTCACATTTTTAAATCTGGCTTTGGCGTTCTTCATTAAGAATCCCCCCCCCCCCATCTCCTTTCTTTGCAGGCGAGCAAAATAATTTTCTTGTGTTGATCTTAAAAAACACCCAATTATACCTGCTCCAAAAATCTGTTGGAAAATCTGGTATCATTATAATGATACCAGATTGTATTGTATTGTAGGTATACAATAATTGTAATTATTACAACAGTTAGTTTGATCATGGAGGTCAACTGAGAAAATACTTATTCCGAAAATACCGTGGGCGGGGAAGATGCAAGTAAGTCGATTCAGGCGATTGCAAAGAATGTCAGTGATTGGGCGAGAAAATGGAGAATTCAGATTAACGCCTCCAAATCAATTTGTGCGTTTACACCTACAAACGCAACTTCACAGGGCCACCGGTAGAAATGGACGCAACTGCTTTTGAAATGAAAACGCACCTCAAGTACTTAGGTGTGACTAGACCAGCGACTCATTCGGAAAAATCACATCAATGCCGTAGCTGCAAAAATACGCCATAGAATCGACCACTCCTCTAGAACAAAAATCTCAGCATTAAAAACAAGCTTCTGATCTACAACTCTACGATCAAACATAGCTAGTGCCACGAAGGAGGTTTATGGTCATCCGCCTCGAACATGCAAATACATCACATACAAGTTCTCCAAAATACTGGTGGATCATCATTATCTGAAGGTGGCGGAACTTGAGCGGTAGAGGGGCGAGCAAGATTATCAGAAGTTGCATCAAATTCAATGGTGGAACAATGTTTTGGGGTGACGATGAATTTCAAACGTACCGACCTGCAATGTCGATCTCCAAAACATCGGTGCACGGCTCTACTTCAATAACATCCTCATCGAGGTTTTCGTCTTCTTTGAGCTCATCCACTTCGGGAGGTACCTATGCACACGGCATCGACTTCATCTTCATCTTCGCTGTTTTCCAGTACTGCTAGGAGTTCTTCAGTGGTCCACACTTTATTGGTTTTAGGATTGTACAACTCCATCATAAATAATTTTTAAGAACGAATGAGAAACTGAGAAAAGGGGCTCGACAAGACAGTCAGAGCAACTAAGTTTATAGATACAGAAAAACCTCAGTGATGGTTCAAATTCTATCGAACGGAACCGATTCATAAGGTGAGGTCGGGAATTGGAGACTGATAGCGCTTCCGGCCAAAGGGCCGCTCACGACCCCAGTCCAAGAACCTCGCGAGATCCACGCTCTCCCTGATATCGGTGTTGAACTCTTCTTCGTATGATTTCATTCTGGGATAGATACGTAATGACATCCAACAGGTGAAAATTCATTTTTAGCGCAACCTTTTTCCAAAAAATGGAAAGGTGCGCTCACCTCTTCGACATGTGTTTTTTTTTTTTTTTTTTTTTTTTTGTGTACAGAGCATCACGCCCGAGCGGCTCAACAGATTTTCATGAGGGTGGTCTCATTGTCATCAGCGAGTTCGGGGGGTGGTTATAGGCTACCTTGATTTTTCCTCCCTTATCCCCTTCATCGGTTTTCGGGAGGTCCTTCACCACGAAAGTTGTTTATCTCTGATGTGTAACTAAGGAGGCCTCAAAAGGGGGACGAAAGTTTTTGTCCGATTTCGTTGGTACAAGGGTCTATGGAATGAGCTTTTTAGGCTGATTCCAACGACTCCAAAACGATTTTTGCAGCCTGAGCCGTTCGTTACCTCTGATCGGCATAAGGTTTTATTACGCATCGGTCGTTAGGGTGCAGTTGTTTACGTAATGAGCATCACGTGGATATTTTTGATGTGTTGTGTGGCATAGTTTGGTCGCTAGATACCTACTGTTTCTTAGTTTCTCTCGCTCATTAAATATAACAGAAAGGTTGCGCTCATCTATTCAATTCAATTGATGGCTTGTTTTAAAGTTTTCGTGCACTGAGAGAAAAGATTTTTTTAGTGGCTAGGTTAAATCCGAAATAACCTCGAAAAGAAATTGAAACCACCTAGAGTCAATTGATTCAACCTAGAAAAAATAGGTCCAGGTTAAAGTAACATCGAAAAATATTAATACAACCTAGATCCATATAGAAAAAACCTAACCCGTTATTACCCGCCCTCTGACCACAACCTGGAATAAAAAAGTGTCAACCTAGACCAAATGTGAACTTCACATTTGGTCTAGGTTGACATTGTGAAGACCTAGAAAATATATTACCTACCTTTGACTTTTAAGTGGGGTAACCTAGAATTGAATGATTTGACCTTCCATATAATTCCCCTCCATTAAAGTCTCGGTTGTACAACTGAAAACAACCGAGAGATTTAAAAGGCGAGATTGTTACTTTAGTTAACAACCCAGAAGAAAAAGTTAGACTTTCAGTCTCGGTTAAAACTACCGTAGTACCACAAATAGTTTTAGGTTTAAACAGCAGTGATTGTAATTCATTCAATAAATTCCAGGTTGTTTCTACAGTACGCTAAGCGGCCGCGGAGAGCGCCACTGTAGGCGGTGGGCGTTAATTCTCGTTGTCTTGGCACCCCTGCTATTCAGCCGGTGGGGTTGAGGCCAAATCTTTGTCAAATTCTAATCATCTAATTTCGGTCACTATGTGCAGTCATATTATGACGTCACATTCAAATTTTCGTAGGTACTGAGTTGGAAACAGAGACAACCCAGAAAGATAGTTGAAGTTGATAGAAACAACCTGCACTGGAAGTGGAGCAAACCTAGAAAGAAAAGTGGACCACCTAGTAATTTATTAGGACCAACCTGAAAAGAATAGGAAGCTACCTAGAAATTTAACTGGTACAACAGGAATAGTAAATGAAACAACCTCGTAAATAAAGGGGAACAACCTAGAGAAAAAAGGGTTCTAGGTTAACGCGCCATGGCTGTAAATTGTTTGGGGGGGGGGGGGGGGGGTTGAGAACGTTTTTGTTTTAGGGTAAATGAAAAGTCTATGAAAGTGAAAAACATTGAATACCAGGGTGAGACAACCAAGATGTGGGGAATTTGACACCTACGCCCCCACGGTATTTTCTTAAGACCGGCCGGCAACGCCGCCCACACTTCTCATCGGGCCCACGGGGGGCAGCAGCTCCCGGACGACGCCGGGTCCACACACGTGGGGGGCCCGCGGGGTCTCGTTCTCGACACCGCGGGTCCTCCAGCACGCACCCGGACGTCTCTTAATTTCTATTTATATTTATCCTAATATTGTGATCACCATTATTACCACATAGTAATCTTGGCATTAATCAAACACACTTTTTTGCATGGGACCGCTAGCCTGGACTCTCCCGCCGACTGTAGTTATTCGGACGGATTGGCCGGCTCAGCGGACCCCAATATTGTTTCGCGCAGGGAACTAGCCCAGGCGGATATTGACGACAATTCGTTCGTATCAGCCGGGAGTGAAGGGCCTCGGGTCTGAATCTGATGTCATAGCTGCTGACAATTCAGTCGTTATAGCTCAGAATCCCCGAGTGTCAAGTGTGGATCTGGGACGCTCTTCTCTTGAAGTTGACCATTCAATGTCTTTGGAAGATGCGACCAGACTCCCTTCCGAAATCCTACGCATCCCTGCAGGCCCACACCATTGTGGTACTGTAGGGACAAGCGGGATTTCCAAATTTGCTCCGATATTATTTACTGGGATAGCAGACCACAACAAATTGTGCAGTGCCCCAGCCAAATATGTTTGTGCACTCCCTTCATCTTCCTCCAAAACAAGCGGGAGCGAAATCCTGGTCACGCCTGAGGCTTTCTCCCAAACACACAAAACACTTGTAAAGGACGATTTAAATATTGTAGGAACACCAATCGAACATGTAGGTACAATAATTACATCCGATCAAGCGGTGTTCACTACACAAGACATTAATGTTTTTAACCTAGACTGTAAATGGATAGAGGCGGCGGCACACACCGTGAACTTAACCTAGAACTAAAGTGTGGGGGTGGCGTATTTTAAATCTTGGTTGTTTGCATTTTTAGGAAGGTAACTTCACCAGTATTTTCAATCTAGGTTAAATTATATTCAACCTAGACTAAATTGTTCCACCCTAGAATGAAAACCAAAAAAAAAATCTAGGTTGGCAGCATTTAACCTAGAAAAAATCGAAAAATAACCTAGAATAGGCCCTTTTTTTCTCTCAGTGTGCCTAAATCAGATAATAACTTCTCAACTTCTAAAAAGTGAAATTTGGCCAACTTTGGAATTTTGGTTTACCCACATAAACTCCATTTAGCGTAGGTATTGAAAAAAATCACTGTGTTCCATAAAAAAACGAGAAAAACCAATCAAAATTATTTTATCTATTGGAAAAAAAAAAATTTTACAGCGAGGGGTCGTGTACGACCCTTTGGCCAGAAAGACAGTATAGCAACAGCGTTAGTGTGCGACCTAAATAAATCTTGAATGTACCGAAGTATTTGGCCGTTTTAATTATGTAGGGTAGCTGTTCAAAAAGGTTTGGCGCAAGCCTAGTAAAGAAATCATTATACGGCCGAGGAATGACTGTATTAAATACAGTGATGCAAATTTTGCTGCTGAGTTTGCCCTAGTGATCTAATGCTCGGTAGCTTTTCTATTTTTTTTGTTTGTTTGTAAACGTGCCGTACAGCACTACTTTATGTATACAGCATGAATAATCATTAGTGATGGTTACTGAATGTACCTATTTTTTCAAAGAGCTAAGAACCTTTTTTTTTTTTTCAACTTTGAGATTTGAAAATGTCGCTTTCTGGGAGAATGGCCCATAAACGGAGGATGTTCTTGGTGTGATCACATCAAAGTCTGCGCGATTTTGTAGCTATCCTCAAAACTGCTGGGTCTAGGCAGACGAAATTGCTATGATACGCCCCTTCCCATACTAAAACCCCATACACTTCCACTACCGAAATTTACTTTAATCATTTGGAGAGTATCACTCGCCATCCATTTTCTCATGACAATGAAACAAAGGAATGGAGAATGTTATATACTTAGTTTTTGATAGATTGATTGCGAGTCTGTTCACTTGGAACCAAATCATAAGTGTTCTCATAATTTTATGCGCATTTTTATGGGTCTCAGGCCAAGTACTTCCTCTAACAATGACAGCTACGTCATCAACAAAAGCAATAAACTTGCCTGTCATGTGTATTGAGAACATGTCGTTGATGAGTATAAGAAACAATATGGGGTCTAGAACTGATCCTTACTTCTGTTGTGCTTTGCACGTTTGAAGTGTGGACATATTGTTTTCTATTTGTGAGTTACGATCTGAACCAGCTCTGTCCTACATTGTCCAGGACTCCCAGTTTTAATAACAGCCGAGATGTTTCAATCGAATCAAATGCCTTAGTGAGATCTAAGAAAATTCCCATCACCGTCTCACTTTTAAAAGTAATTAATAATTCCATTAGAAATTTCAGATACATCAGCTAGTGCAGCTTGACTAACATTGACTAACATCACCGACAAGTCCTTTAACATCTTCAACCAAACAGTATGTATGTATAGTTGTAGGTATGTATACATACCTACAACTCTTGTTTCTACTCCTCACCACCTGTGTTTCCAATGTTCCCCAATACTTTGGAATATAACTCGTCAAAACAAACTTGTATACTTACAATACTATATAGATAACAAGAACCCCCCCCAAATGAGCTTATATTATGGAAAAAAGTTCCCCCACATAGAAGATAAATGATCCGCTTGGGGATAACTAAACTAAACAGAGCAAATATTCGCGTAATCGGTTTTATTAATACCAACGAACCTACCAAACAGTAAGCTCTGCCTGGGCGCTTGACTAATTTTTGATTCCTCACAATTAGGAATGGAAGCGTTTCCGGATTATTTTTTTTTTATCGATAGAAGGCGTCCAAATAATACTGAAAATGGGGTTAAAACACAAACTGCAAGTTCGTACAAATTTATGAAATTTATGGAAAAATTGCAATTTGAATTTTGGCAGAAACCCGAGGTCAGCTCCTATTGGTCGACGAGTTGGCCACCATTAAAAACTAGTGCGAATCACTGAGAAAGTCAAGAAAAAATATGAAAAATCGACCTGCACTATGGTGTCTTTGATTTGAAACCGGAACCGCTGTAGGTTACGTCACCTACAGCGGTTTTTGAATCGGCCAGAACAACTTAAGATGATTATAAACTACGTGAAAGACTTTTTGTCACAAAAATGAAGTATTTTCCCTTTTTGACTTCTAACAACATGGTACAGGATGATTTAACCCGAAATTCGGGTGCACTTCCATTCCTAATTTTACGTCTGCGGACGCCCATATAGTGCCACTAGCACCAGGCACAAAATGTGTATTTAATATCTTCATCTTGGAGGCAGAAAGCACTTGGACACACGCCTGTTGTAAAAGCCCAAGAAAACCGGCTAACATTACTTAATTCAACTTTACACATTCTGAACTTAATTCAATTTTACACAGTCAAACCTCCACAACCTTCAACACTCACAATTTTAAATACTAAGCAGCGCTGTGAAAGTACATTTTGGACTCGACTGCTCACTGGAGGCCCAATTCAACTAACCGATTGTTAAGGTCCTCGAGTTCTTTAATTTTCATTGGAAGTTCTGCCAAAACGTTGCTCCCCACCAAAACAGGATTCTTGGTAGGTTCCTGTTTTCTCTCGGATAATATCTTCACGGCTGCGATGGCCCTCCTCATAAGGCTTGTCTGTAACAAGAACAAACTCATCATTAAGTGGCTGTTTCATCGAGGTGCAACCTCTTTCAGTTGGATCCAAGCTCGTTATATACTATAGGTCTCCCACCATGGAAGAACCTTCCTTGTTCCATGGTGGGAGACCAATAGAATGTGACTTACCTTTCCGTCTGCCTCTGATCTGACAGTCGCTTTATTTTCAGACAAGAAGAGAGGGATCTTTTCCAGGTTCTTCTTCCTTTCCTCTTTTTCGTTTTGCAAGGATTGAATAGCTCTGAGAAGTGATGGAGCAAATCATGAGGCCTTTCATGTCAAATACAGCATTTTCAAGTTCAGTAAGATTTAGCGTTGGTATTACTGGTTAAACTAGACAACTCACTTTTTATACAAAGTGTTCACATCGTGTGCAGCCTCCAACAGGTGAGCGGATAGTATGTGTTGGTGGTGCAAATTGGTCTGGAGAGCCTGTAGATCATCTTGCTTGAGAACTTGTCGAGCATGACACTCCATTATATGCGCTCGGCTGACTTCTGTGATCCCCTTTTCCTGAAGCATCCATAACGTCATGACATCACTTGGATTTGAGGCAGGCAAATAAAATTGCTTGATTTCTATAATCGCATGGTTTCTATAATCTTGAGACGTCGGGTTTAGGGTCTGACTGAAGAAATCATCCGCTGAGCTTTCGAAACAAAGATTCCACTATCAGGGTGAAGGTAAAGTGAGTTTGACGTCAACATTTTTTACCTAAGCGGCCTAACATGACGGGACGCTAATTAGTCGTAATTCACATTAATCCAAAATTTTCATGGTCTTCAACGGGATTCGAACCCGCGTCCTCATCAGAATGCAGCGCTAATCCGGCCGCTACACAATCAGGGCTTGAGGATAATTAAATTGACACACTATCATCAGGAATGTTTTCCCATCGTGGTTTTGGAAAAATGAAACTTACCGTAAGATTTTTGGAATACTTGTCCAATTTTTCTCGAGTGGTCTTCCCAAAGCTCGAAATATTCAACGCCAGACTGTCACAAATTGTCTTGAGCTCTTGTTCTGCCAGACAGGAGTGTGACAAGATATGTTCATACATAACATTTATTTTATGTAATTCATTATTTAAGATTATTATGAAACATAATAGTAACTAGAAACCCTTGCAATCGAAATCAACTGTTGATTTCGATTGCAAGGGTTTCAACTAACCTCTCTTCATGAGTGATTTCTTCGTAATCTCCTCACCGCCGGACAAATCGTGACCAAAAGAATGAAATCCATCGTCAGAAGAATCCATTACTCGTGAGATAATCGTTTGTAGAACTAAGTAAGAAAGAACTCAGTAAGTGAACCAACACTTCGAAAAACAACGGCTCATCACACTCATCGCGGGAAATTTTATCAATTGTTGTTGTAGGTTAATCTACCTTCAAGATAAGTAACGTTAGATGTCAACGTAGTGCCGGTCGTTTGATATCGATATTCACATGTATCGATATAAAAGGTATTTATTTTACATTTTAATAATTAAATTTAATCATGGTTTAATATTCAAATAATTAATTATTATAATTTTGATGATGATAAATATTATTTAAATCATTAAATGTATAATATTATAAAAATAATTAATTATTATCGTGAGCGGTTAGTTGTTGAGGTTAGGCCAAATTCAGTTTTTATCAGATACGGTTTTCATTTCCTTTTTTACGTGGCTGTTTTGTTTCGTTTTCTTTTCGTTTCGTAAATAAATTATTATAATATAAAACTGGTTGAAAAATACAGTTTTTGTTAATTTTCACTTGAGTTTCTGTCGGTCAAATGAATTTAATTTGACCCGAACCTTAACTACTTTCTATCCACATTCGTTCATACGGTCAATATTTAATATTTGCGTATTAATCACTTCAATACATGAGTAAACTTTCTGATTTTATCACAAGGTAAAGCATCGATTCCGTAAATTTTTGGTATCGATACCACATTCGCATCGATAAGTCTGGCATATCCCCTAGAAGAAGTTGAATGATAGGAATAGTCGAAAGTTGATAACAGGTTATTAAACAGCATCTTGCGACGTGGAATTCATTAGTGCATTAAATTTTAATGAATATGATCTACAGTATTTAAACAGTGATTAAACATTTTAACTTGTGACATCCGCTTGAATACCACGATGGATCTGTCCAACGTCTTTGTCACTGTAGGGACCACTCAATTTGATTTACTAGTCAAAACCATCATGCAGCCTGAATGTTTACAAGTGAGTGTTGTACTTTATATAAATGTGTTGGCACCAAGTGCTGGCTGGTGAGGGTAAATAAGCAAACTGGAACCTGTGTGCCTCCGTCTGTTGCTATCTGGTAGTTGAGAGTCGACTGCATAAAATGTTCAATTTCGAATGGTTGGATTACAGGCTTTGAAGAACAGGGGATGTCGAAACTTGAAATTGCAAGTGGGATCCGGCTCGTCTCTGCCTCCGTCCAAAGAAATCGAAGGGATTCAAGTGTCCGCCTACCGGCTCAAAGACTCTATCCACGAAGACATGAGGTGCGCGGATTTCGTCATCAGTCACGCCGGAGCCGGCAGCTGTCTGGAAGCCCTGGAGCTTGGAAAGCCTTTGTTGGTTGTCGTCAACACCGACCTGATGGGCAACCACCAGTTCGAAGTGGCTGCCAAACTCAAGGATTGCGGCTACCTTCACTATACAACTTGTGACAATCTCGCCTCCACTCTCAGAGACCTCGATTTGAGTTTACTCCGGGCCTATCCCAAACGCGACCCTTTGAAATTCACGAGTGCCATCGACTATATTATGGGATTCAGATAAATGGTTTTCGCTCATTATGAACTGAGTTTTAATTTTTGACGGTTCACGTGTACGTGGGCTTATTAAATGACCTATTTGTTCATATACTTTCTATCCGATGGTTCGTAAATTGTGCTAGAAAACTTGAGTTTATAGTTAAGACCGGTTAAGAGTGTTTTGTAAAAAACCGATGTCATGGTACTGTAGAACAGGTTCCGTTCAATAAATCGTGGATTGCAGAATTCAGCCTCACGCTCATTGGGGATGTATAAAATTATTGTTTCACTTTTCCCATTATCTTACCATCCTTTTTGTCGTAGCAATACTTTTATTTTCAAATCTCATAAATTGACGAAATGTTTGTGTGAACACCCAACGCAATTCCTAAGCTTACTGATTGTTATACATACATTTAATGTATGTGGGGACCCTGGGCTCCACTCTTCTTTTAAGCTCGTTAGCCCGCCGTAAGTGGTGATGATAGGGGCCTCAGGAAGCACTCCCGCTTCTCATGCGAACGGCCTCACCGCCCACGACCCGGACTGTCCCAAATCTCGCCTCCGAGTTATCATTTCACTGATCGTTTAAATTCATTATCATAACTCAATGTAATCACAGTGTATTTTTGGTTGGTCCCGCCGCACAGCAACTACACACAGTCAGATTCACAACTTACATATCGATGCCCCTCTGAAATTTGTGAGGTGAAAGATGCGTACTGCCCAGAACGGTTTTGGAATCCACACATCTCACATCTTTATTTTATTTTTTTTATTTTTTATTTTTAAGTATCATGTCAAATTTAGAGTCAGATTGAAATTGATGACCCCCTTCGAGAATGCTCAAGCGTACAATTATTAACCGAAAGGACCAGTAAAGATCTTCGTCTGCATGGCGGTAACAGTTTATTATGTACAACAAAGTTTCACACATCAACAGAACATAATGTTTTAAATTAAGAACGGTGTCAGTACTCAATTCAATCGTAGAAAACAAATCAATAGTTGTCAAAAACGAGGCAGAACTAATGACCAGACGATCACTTAACCCATATTTGCCGCTCAATATTCAACTATTCAGGGATCAACCTTGCATGAATTTGTCAGATAACTATTTTATTGTATTGATATGTCATTTCCCGCCCATTTTCTGAGTTGCAGCTAAAGCGTTTTCATTGGCGATGATCTGATATTCTTGAAACCTCTGGGATATCCTTTGGTTCATTTTGAGGAACTTCTCCGTGCAGTTGACGGCGCATTTTTCCTGAAACACGAACAGGAGGGTTAGAAAGGATTTCGATGAGGAAAACTCGTAGTTTTATGGGCGGTACGTACTTCAGCGGATTTGACAGCGCGCGTGGTGAAATCATTGACACAGTCAATGAAGCACATTTCTGAGAGCTTGTTGTAGGACACGAGGAAATCCTTGAACTGAAATCAGAATTCTCATTAGGATAAGACCACTTGAGCCTTCTAGCTAGGTACTGCAGACAGAGTCAGGATTCACACGTGCAGATATAGAGATAGCCGCGTCATAAACCCACAGTGGGACACATTCACAGTTTAGTGTTTGCCGACGGTGCAGAGGTCTAATCCAATGAGGTGGTTAGGGTGAGAAATGACTCCTCTGCTGAGGAGTCATTTCTCACCCTAACCACCACATTCACAGTTTTTACTGATTATTGAATTGATGCGCCTCGTGAGCTTAGACGAAGCTGATCTCAGTCGAAAAAAGTGTTGGATGCACGAATGGGCTCAGCTGATGCTATTCTCAGTTGGTGTTTGACCTTCGTTTGACCAAGTAATGAGGAGCTGGCGCAAGCCCGAACATTGAGAAGTCGTGAACTGCGGATAGCGATGCAAAAAGAATGTGAAGTGCGGATGCATTTGATTGGCCCGCGGACCTTTTTCACGGAACAATAGCTACCCCTCTTACACAAGTATTTGGATTTACGTACGTGACACTAGATTTGTAGTACCAAAAAATTGCCTTGACTAAGTGAAAATCGGGTTTTACTAGTGTTTGGCAAATAGCGAAAAGTGGCATTTTTCAGCGCGCTCCAGTTATTCCATCTTCAACGGTTGTATGTGCATTTTGTAGGGAATTTTCTTTCCTTCAATTTTGTCCATAGTGTGTATCCACGAGAAACCCCTAATTTTCGTAATACATAATATGTACCTATGTATTCTTATATTATAAGAAAAAAAAAACGCTGCAAATTTTACACAAGGGTTTATTATTCTTCGATAGGTATAGGTTACTTGTGCAAAAATTTAATTCTGTGTCAATAGAAAAATGTTTGGAAAAAACTTAAAAAATTTTTTTTTTTTAAAGTTGAAAACTTTTAACCTTCTGGGATCCTTCAAAAATCCCATTTTTAGGCCCATGATAGCCCTATAGATCGCCACAGTGAAATCGGATCGTTTCGGGACCCCCAAAAATGGATTCAACGTCCAAAAATACTTCGAAAACGACACCTAACTCGATCCCATAGCTAAAAGCCTTCAAAAACCCCTCCCATAGCGCCCCACGGGCGATCGGGCTGAAGACCTTGCGGGCACAACTAGATGGTAAACCGAGTATTTTGTCAAAATTTCAGGTTAAAAAAAAAAAATCCTACGGCCCGGACGGCGTACTCCGCACGGTGGACGGCGGACGGACATTTCGGTTTTGTAATCTAAACCTGTTGAAACGGATAATGTCAAATTTAGAGGCCGATCGGAGTCGTCGACCTCCGTCGCGAAAACATAGGTGTATTATTCCAAGAATAATAAACCAACAAAAAGTTGAAAATTTTGAGGTTATTTCGACTTTTGACCTCGCAAATTGTACCTTAAACTGCTCCTGTCTCGTTTACACTCATGGAGTTTGAAGGCGATAGCTCTACAGCCGGTATTAACCTTTTAGGCTCCTTCCAGACGGTCGAAACAAACGGAAGCAATCTATAACTCCTTTCGTCCACTCCATTTGCTCGCTGAGGAATGCTTCTTTGTAAATAGAGCTTACTTCGGGATTTTACGTAGGTACCTAAGGGTCAGCTTGGAAGTCCATCACAACTGAAACACAATTGTTTTCACTACTTCCGTCCGCATATCACAATCAGGAAGTCTAACGTCCTAAGGGAGATTCGACGATTAGCCGATACGCCAGTCCGCATTTCACTTCCGATTTAAAAGAGGGGAACTCGCTGTCCGCATATCACAATCAGCCTATCCCTTGTAAAAAGAGCAGAGGTAGGTCCTACCCCCTTTGTAAAAAGAGCGAACATAAGTTAACACCTCAGTTCAGAGGCCAAGTAAATAGAGCGGACGGTGAAGTGTGCCCATAGTTCCCCGCTTCTCAGAATTTTAGTTTTTGGCGTTCAAGATGCCATCTCCTGAACTACTAGGGCTCAGTTCGTACGACCAGTCTTCAACTAAACAGACGAGGACGAAGGATTCTACAGCACATTCATTGTCATACTCACCGTTTGGATTTGCTCAGGATTTATTTCCGCTGGGATCACAGACATCGTAAAGTCAAATACAACCGCACGTAAATAAATTACAGCTATGAACCAATTTTCAACGATACTATTCCGTGAGTGTCCAACATCCAAGAAAAACCCCTCGTTAGTTCACGACGTTATCAGTCTCTCATCTGTAAT
This sequence comes from Pilophorus perplexus, assembly GCA_955831195.1. Lineage (NCBI taxonomy): Eukaryota > Metazoa > Arthropoda > Insecta > Hemiptera > Miridae > Pilophorus > Pilophorus perplexus. The sequence goes on along the minus strand of OY037008.1, from coordinate 43,641,161 downwards.
CAATGGTATCAGTTGTGGTTGTTGTTGATAGCTTACTTCTTCCGAACCGTATATACCGTGGACACAAAAAGGAAGGGCCGCTGTCCAGGGACATTAGCCGTGCGGTTGAAACTTCGACTTGCACAAAATAACTAGGAGGGTCGAGAGTCATAATATGACTTTCGACCCTCCTAGTTATTTAGACTAAATATTATTTAGTGTGCTTTGTATCGAAAATTCGTTATTACACTAATTACACGTGGCCCGAGGCAGTGGGATCAAATCGGTCCCCTCTTTATAAAACGCTGCAAATTTTACACAAGGGTTTATTATTCTTTGATATACATTACTTGTGCAGAAATTTAATTCTGTCAATGAAAAAATTAAAAAAAATTTTTTTTTTTGATTTTTATCTCAAAAAATTTTTTTTTCGATTTTTTGTTCAAAAATGTGTTTTTTTCAAAAATTCCGTATTTTTAACTCGAAAAATATTTAACATCCTGGGATCCTTCAAAAATCCCATTTTTAGCCCCAAGAGAGCCCTATAGATCGGCACAGTGAAATCGGATCGTTCCGGGACCCCAAAAAATGAATTCTACGTCCAAAAATACTTCGAAAACGACACCTAAATCGATCCCATAGCTAAAAGCCTTCAAAAAACCCCTCCCGTAGCCCCATTATAGCCCCATAGCGCCCCACGGGTTTGGGCGATCGGACTGAAAACCTTGCGGGCACAACTAGATGGTAAACCAAGTATTTTGTCGAAATTTCAGATTTTTAAAAAAATTCCTACTGCCCAAAACGGCCTGGACGGCGGACGGCGTACGGCGTACGGCGGACGGACATTTCGGATTTAGAATGTAGACCACTTGAAACGGATAATGTCAAATTTTGAGCCCGATCGGAGTCGTCGACCCCCGTCGCGAAAACATAGGTGTATTATTCCAAGAATAATAAACCAAAATAAAGAGATCCACACATACATAAATGTTTAAAAGTCGCAAAAAAGTAAAATACCAATAAACAAAAACGGGAAAGAATATCTGAATTGCGTTGAAAATTTAGATTTGTAGTAGGTAAGTGACCAACACACATACGGTAGGTAAGTCCTGTGAGATGAAATTATTTTGAGATCATTAAGACTCAGGTCTTGTCACAGCTTGGCTCAGGTTATGTCACAGCTCCCGCGGCCCCTATATTTTGGTGAAAGTGATCATTAGGCTCGTTTGCACCAACATTCATGGGCCGGATTCACGTAGGGATGAAACTGACATTGAATCAGTGGTGAAGACTCGCCCCGCAATTCGTGAATTAGGGAGTTCGATGATTTCACTTTTTAATCTTGATTTCCCAAAGTCAGTTTGGATCGAATTTGGATTCAGTGTGAAAAAATGTGTTGGAAAACGATTATTGGGAGAATGGTGGAAAACATGTAATGTTCATGAACATGCAGGCACCCCCCCCCCCCCCCCCCCCTCATGTGTTTAATTGAGAATATTAAGGTCGAAAAAGGGTATTTCTGTTATCAAAATGTACAGTTTCTCATCTCTTTTATAAAAGAGATAAATAATAATATAAATATTATTCAGGAATTAAATTCAGGATCGAATTTGGATTCAGTGAGTAGGAAAACTATTATTGGGAGAAGGGTGGAAAACATGTAATGTTCAGGCCAGGCCGCAACGACCGCCTCCTCAGGGCGGAACACACGGCCCGCCAGGCTACGAGCCCCCCCCCCCCCCCCCCCCAATCTATATTAAATATTTTTTTAAGAAAAAAAAACTACACAGTACAGGAAAACGAGTTATTGGATCTGAGGCTAGGTGGGATACGGTCGGGGGTTGGCTGACATAGCAGGGGGTGGCCCCCTAGTAATACTACTGTGCTTGTTGGGGAAAAGGGGTTAAGTTAGGCTTAATAAGCTTGACTTAACCCCCTTTCCCCAACAAGCACAGGGATAATATACCTAGGGAATAGTATAATATTATTATACTATTCCCCATTAAAAATAATCTCTATGCGGACTAGTGTTATGTGGACCTGAGGGTCGTCCCGACCACTCTATGATAGCCTGAATCCTCCCCTGTATTTCGACCATACCTTTGGCAGTGAGAAGGCAAAACGAGTGTTCACATTATATCCATTGCAACATCAACAGGTATCGTTAGGACTGTCGCATCGCTCGGCCCAGGTTCCGTCGACGGGACAAGATTGGCGCCAGGATCTTGTTGTGCGGGATTAGGCGGCTTAGACTTCCCTTTTATGATGCGGCCTGGTTTCCTGAAATGAACGGATCACATTACAAACTATAGACAGTTTACACGTCCATAATAGGAGAAATAGCCTCCGAATCTATTCATACCGGTCCATGATGCAGAAGAAGAAGGTGCAAAACGAAGCGCCTAAAATACCCAACGACAAAGCTAATATCCCTGCGAATCCTAGTTGATTGAACGTTGTCTTAGCCTGAGCGTCAAGTTCCTCTGTAAAAAAAAGCAATTCAGTAATAATTACTTCAATTATTGAAGCTTTACAAGGTAGGTTAGACTTCTCATAAGCTGAGAAAATTTTCCATTTTTCCAACGTTTATCTCTACTCACGTTTATAGTCCCTCTCTTCGCCAAGATTTGCTAGGAAGTGTTTTAGTTCGGTCATATTGAAATTGCATATTTTCTGACGAGGATGCCAATGGAAGAACCTGTAAACGCGTTTGTGAATACAATTTAGGTACCGATTTATGTTGCACACCCATTCATGTCTTCTCGGTTTGCCTCCGATGTCAGAACTTCATGTTCTTGCTTCCGAGGATTCCTACAGCACTCACCTGCTACAGACGCACGTGTTGCTGTACGCGGAACACACCAGGCGGAAGTCGTGGCAGTTGTCGTCGTGATCGCAAGCCTTACCATAGTCCACTCCACAACTGATGCCTGCAATATTAAATTTACATGGTGCAGTAAGGACGAATTTTCCAGGCTCATGCTAACGCGGAAAGTACCAGGGTAGAAATGTGCGAATTTATCAACATAATAATTATTCAAATACATCAATTTTAAATATGACTCGTGAAAACTTGAAGCTAACACCCGTACGGCGTGTGAATGAATTATTTTATTGCGGCAGAATTGACTAACCAATGAGGCTAACGAAGAAAGCGATCAACAATGTCAATTGAACACAATGTGTGGCCGCGTGACCAAACATCCCACTGGCTTCTCTTGATTTGATCAGCTGAGTCTCACTAAAATTACATTCGACTGCTCCGATTCCGAAAGCTCGTCGTCCGAGTAAAAATATCACTGGGTTGAGCGAGGTTGGGGCTCGTTGTCTTTCCTGGATTTCTCCCCCTCTTTGCCGCATTGTTCTCACCGGGCCGCTGCCAATGTTTATTATGAGCCAAAAAAATATTTCGATACCTACCATTTAATTTGGATCCGGAGGAAAGCCGAACGTCGCGCAGCTGGAAAAAACTCTGAGAAGGGCCTACTCTGCAATGCCTGCATTGCATTGACTCAAAGACCCTTCTTCCAAGTATTTTTATGTTCTGAGTCGATGAAACCGGTTTCCAGTCGATCAAATACTCAGATAATTTGTTAGGGGCAATCTACAGACTAAAAGTGCCATGTTTACAAAGTACATACTGAAAAAAATCTGAGCTATAGCTCAGAAATTGCTGAAGAAAATTTTCTGCTATAGCAGAAACTTTTGATTGTTTTTAGGGTTCTGAATTGCATGAAACGAAGGTAAAATAGTTGAAACTGCTCTGTAATAATAATAATTTTGGAGATTTAAAAAAATAATAATTAGGTATTAAAAAACATCTCCAAAATTATTATTATTAAAAAAATCTCCAAAAATAAGGCTGGTAACATAACGTAACACTGGTAGGTAACTAAATTGTTTCCAATAAATGTTCAAAAAACAGGTAACTGAGGCTAAATTTTTTCTTCTGGCACAAAAAATTCCATTTCGCCGCCACTGTATTTCTCACTCTTCTTATTCTCAGTAGTTTAATCGTGATTTCTCATCTTCAGAATTTGATAGGTACTTACCTAGGTATTTTCTATTCAGCATCTGCACACAAGGGCTTGAACGTGTCAGATTACTGAGAATAAGAAAATTCGGTATGAGGAATTTAAAAAAGTCATGGATTGCAATATTTTTACTGTAGGTACCTAGGTCACACAATTATTATTCCGACGAAAACATTGCAAGACATTTCAATCTAATCCATATTTCAGTAAGGTTGTATTACATGCATAAAATTTATGTAATAACGTGACTGAAAATGATGTTCCTAATTACATTTAATTTAATTAGGAAGGAACATCATTTTAAATCACGTTCTCACTAAAAAATGTTTCGTGCATCTACCTATTAGGCACGTAAGGACTGAGGACGGTAGGAACATTTTTGGAACTCAAAAAGTTACATTCATTCAGTCCCTCTTTCTTTCTCTGTACCTACAAAATATAAAAAATTCTGAAAAGAGCTGTGGACCTCTAGGTCCTGGTTAGGTACCTTGTCCTTGACGGGGGCTGAACTAATCTTCTTCTTTTCAAAATTTGAAAAAATAAAATTGGTAGGCCAAAATACTTTATATTTAATATAAAGTATTTTGGCCTATTTTAATTTTTTTGTAATTAAGTATACAGTATTTTGAACAAAAATGAAATAGGATACCTACTTTAAATTAAAGTAAATCTGACAACCTACTCACGAAGATGAGTGTGCCGGCTTTGGAATGAGATTCATACTATTAACACCAGAGAAAATTTTCAAAATAATTCTCTCTTGCTTTATTTTATGGTTTATTATTCTTGGAACAATACACCAATGTAGTCGCGACGGAGGTCGAAAATTCAGATTGGCCTTAAAGTTGGACATTCGGTATAGGTTCCTACCTATGCACTGATTAAACTACTTAAGATGTCTGGATTCCGAAAACAAAATGTCCATCCGCTATAGTAGGTAGGTACGCCGTCCAAGCCGTTTTGGCCGAAGTTTAATCTGTGTGTTTTGGGCAGTAGGAATTTTTTTAAATCTGAAAATTCGACTGCATCTAGTTGTGTTCGTAAGGTTTTCAGCCCGATCGCCCAATGGTACCCTTGGGGCTAAAAAAGGGTCTACGGGAGGGCTTTTTTTTAAGGATTCGGCTATGGGGTCGAGTTAGGTGTCGTTTTCGAAGTTTTTTAAACGTAGAATCCATTTTTGGGGGTCCCAAAACGATTCGATATCACCGTGAGGATCTATTGGGCTGTGTTGGGGCTGCGAATGGGATTTTTGAGGGAACACAATATGTCATATTTTCTGAGTACCTAATTTTGGACGCATAATCCATTTTTCGAGGTCTTACATCTGTCCGAACAATCTACAAAACATTTTTTTTTTTTCAAAAATTTTTTTTCATTGACAGAATTTATTTTCGCACAAGTAAAAATGAATAATAAATCTGTGCGTAAAATTTCATCGTCGCAGTGTTTTTTTATCGTCCAATCTTGAACAAACCGAGCGAGGGTACCCTCTGGCAGAAGAAGAATTTCTTATCATGGTTTGATAGCGAGAGTTCTGATAAGCGTTATCACATACAACATAAGGACAGTTACCATGGAATAAGGAATGGAAACTATTTCTTCCATGGACAGTTACTGTAGCTGCTGCCAAACTGCTGAATAGTCGCCGTACATAATTCGCACGTCTGCCTCATGAATACAGCTATACCTAAGCTTCGAATTACGAATTAGTAAGTTACTGTATCTTACATTAGGGTGTATTGAACGTTGGTGCGTCACCTCACTTGTTGCTTCTCTCGCAGGTGTGAAACGTTTTTAGCCCTCCAGCGTCAAATGTCTTCTCGACCTCAACAACAAGGTATGTTGAAAAAAATCCTCTTCAAAGGAGGGAAGTGGCTGCTGATAGGAGAACTGGCCTCTCTGGGGGTCACCTACTTGGGATGGCGACAGCTCAACCACAACCAGGACGTGAGATATTACCTCCACCAGAACCACAATTGGATCCTCGAGAAATATTACCAATTCGGAGAGGCAATCTCGTCCGATTGTAAAGTTCGGGAGTACGATTTGGAGTGTTGGATAAGAGAAGGGAAACTGTGATTTGTGAGTCGATGTTTATTGTTGATGAAGAAATTTTGTTAGCATAGGTAATTAATTATACATTTCAAAATGTGGTTTAAATCGTTTGCACAAACAACTGGTCCCAAAACCGCGACAAATGTTTCAACCATCCAAATCGCAGTCTGTATGGAAGGTTCAAAGAAACCATTCCTGAGATTTTGAAAAAGTCCACATGAAATCCCGGTTGTTGATTCAGAAAACCGAATGAAAAGAAAGAGTTATGATTACATCATAAATTTTATGGAGCATTTGCGTGAAGCGTACCACGTTTTCCCCGGCTGCTTTTCGAATTAAATCTGGCAGTCACAGCCGAGGTAGAAGATGGGTTTTCCTTACCTAATAGACGACGGCATTGTTCATCGTTGTAGGTGATACCTTAAAAAAAAGAGGTAGGCGTTGAAAGGGGGACAATGACTTGGTGCAAATTGGAAGATTGAGGTACTTAAAATCACAATGTGTTTTGGCAAAACTTGTGTTCCCGGGGGAATCGCGATTGGGCAATTTAGTAACTATTGGGCTACGGTCTGCCCCCAAGTGGTATTGGGGAACTGGAGAAGCACTATTGGGGACGGGTGCACACAAACACCCTTAAAAGAAGAAAAATTATAAAGATGTTTTTTGTACATAAAGTCGGTATGCTGGCTAGGTTCATTAAAAAAATATGGGGGCTCGAGAGAAGGTTCCGACCGCAAAAACATGCTCGGCGTTTGTCAGCAACTGTAGGTTGGCAGGTGTAGTAAAAATTGGCAGTCCGATTTCTATCGCACATAGCAATAGGTATTGGTCTGTTTCCGACTGTGGTAGTTCGAATAGCTGAAAAAGTGACTTTTCTTGCGACTTGAGAAGAACAGGGAGCAATTTTTGCCGGCCGTCGGACAAACGTTTCCGGATAAGCCTCATGTCGCTATGTTCTAAGTGGGAAACAATTGGTTTTTTTCATGCTTAGTTCAAATGAGTTTGTACGGATTCGTGGACACATCATCAGAGGCTTTCCTTTGCAAACAGCTCTGCTACTTACCTCTTTCGATAGTGAATCGAGGAACGAGGCTTCAGACCTTAATCGTGTCGTTTATCGCTTTCCCGATTGTGACTATTCTATGTGCCCAGTAGTGTCGCGTTTCATAGGGACTCTCGCCCCCATTTCCCCAATCGTTATCTTCCCGTGTTCCCACACTAATACGTTTTTGCAATCGTGTTCCTACTCAATGGAAAAATTTAACGCTATTCGAGTCTTAAAATTTGTTCTGATATCTATGCCACATTTCTCGAATGCTTCAGCTTGTGTTTCTACTCAATGAAGAATTCATTTGAACGTATCTCTACTGTATGCTAAATCGTCTAAAGACGTCAAATCTGTAGCTTTTCTGATTGAAAAAATGGCACTTTTGTCTTATCATCACTACCTAATGCTAAATTTCCCAGAATAATTCGTAAGTTTTTAGTAATTGTATGTACTGTATGGAAAAGCTCAAACTGTGTGAGCTTCTATCTCTCCTCTATGAACATCACAATTCCGCGCAAGTAAATGTCCCTACTCTAGGCAAAGATTTATAGAATAATATTCTATAAGCGTTCTATAATAGGTTTGTTCCAGGTTTGACGGAATGTTAACAGAAATCGCCGGAGACATGCGCAGTTTAGAAACTGCTGTTCCAGGTCAATCATAGGTTGACAGCAGTTGGACCGAAACCGACTGCTCGAGTATGTGCGGTCGGGTTCTGTCGACAGACGCAGTCAGACCTGGAACAAACCTAATATTAATAATATTAATTCTTAATTAATTAAGAATATTATTCTCTTCGGTGGTATCAGTACTAGGGACGGGTATCGACGAATCAATCGATTAATGTAATCAACAACTATTTCTTTGTATTTAATCGATGTACAGATTAATCTGGGCCTTAAAAATCGATTAGGCTATCCTAATCTATTATCTTGAAAGAGGTAGGGAAAATTTTGATACAATAGTTCATGCAAACAACGAACTAAAAGCAAAAAATTCATTCAAGAAAAAATCACGAAACAAATCAAAAGGGATCACGAAAAGAAAATTAATACCAACATTGTTCATCGATATAATTTAGGAATACATGTAAGCTTTTTGGTCATGCTGGCTTCTCTGCTCCATCACAATTTGGCGAGCTTCAGAAAAAAACTGTTCTGAATGAACTGAGGATTCTGATCTTAAGGCTACCTTCGAAACTGCTGGGAACGTCTCAGCCATGTGCTTCCTATGTAAAAACATAACACTGAACTTGAAATCCTAAATCTCAGTTTAGTTCAGTTCTTTAGGTTCAGTGAAGAAAATAGTTTGATAGTTACAAATTAATTGAACCCTAAGGTCATAGGTTTTAATCGATCACGACAATTAATTTAGTACCTAATCGATACCCATCCCTAATCAGTACTGTCTGCCGAATTTCTCACAAATCTTGAAATTGGTGTCCTGATTCAATGTTTGATCTAACTTATGACCTATTCGCCTATTACTCGTATTAATGGTTTTTTTTTTTTTTTTTTGCCCAAACCCACTCTTTTCCCTTAGAAGCTTTTGCCCAGAACCATTGGATTGTTGTAGGTTTGGCCAAAATCAACATTTCAGTCGACGTACATTTTCTAAATGTAGAAGAACATCATCCAGATGAAGTTGACCGTTGTTTGAAAAACCGTTTCGGGCGAAATACTGGAGGGTTGACAAAGTGTACTATGAAATCCACGATGTTGAGGATATTTTGGGTCTCATCCCGAACCACAGCGTTCACGTTCACCCTGTAAATAAAGGTTAGGTTTGTAAAGAAAAGACTCGGTAATTTCAGGCGCTTTCCTTACAGTGGGGTGCTACGTACGTTAAAATCCCGGTGACTCTGGCATTTGAGAGTGAGTAAAGAAAGTCGCTGCCATTTAGAGTCCGACCTACTCTGAAATGCAACCCTGAAATAAGATTAAAAAAATTAGCTCCGCCAGTTAGCAACTCCTATTATGTAGAAAAATGAATATTCACTATGATTAATCGTTATAAGCCTTACACGGTTGATTGGATGATATATTGTATTGGACAAAAGTTTCGTTTTTGATCATAGCAGACGATTCGAGACGGGCAATTTCGTCATAAGCGTCTAGGATGGCCAACTGTACCAAAATAGGTTTAACGCTCTCTGATATCATAGCTCGCTTGCAATTGTAGGATTCGTTACACCACCTCGTACAAGTCCTGTGAGATACAATTTGTTATCACATGGGTTATTCTTTAAAACATTAATTGAAAAGCTATCCCCAATTTGCTCACCCGTCATCTAAAGTTGTTGCAGTCGGTTCGATACATGGTGTGTCAACACATGTGTATGAACCAACGGTGTTCGTACACAGCTGCCCGGGACCGCAGGGGTTCTCCATTTCACACTCATTCTTGTCTGAAATGAAGTTATAGGTATAATATGTAACTCCTTTACTTGCTAAACAAGAAAGAAAGTTGCCTGAGTATCTGGCCAGCTCATCTCAGGTCAGGATCAATGGATTTAAACCCCCTCTAGGTTTGGTAAAGCTATTAAAAATATGTTAAGTTCCCAAAACACGCCGTTGAGCGCCAGGAGTTAAAAATAAAAAATAAGTTGGATACTGACTCCAAACCAAGCATACTCAAAGCACAAATGGTGCCCAAGATTTAAGGAATAGGTACCTAATAAATTAAAAAAATCGAGATCATGATTGCGGTTTAAAGTGTCTATATACACCACGACAGCAAAAAGAGAAAAATCAGCGCTGGACTAGATTCATATTACAAACTAATATCACAGTAATCCTTATCATTCAATTACTAAACAAATTCACGATCAATATAGAGAAAATACCTTACAGCCTTAAAAACAACGACGACATTTCAAAACAAACATGATTAGAACCGTATTGGAGGGTAAATTCAACGGATAAAACGTAAGGAGGGAACAGCGGGAGTATAGGAAATGTAGTACCAGAAGTACATAGTATATTTACATCCCTACTACGTTAATGTACTTCGGGGGGGGGGGGGGGGAGAGGCCTTATCCAGGTCGTAACTGGATCAAATCCAAAATTGATCGCTTACATTGGCGAGTATGAGCTTGAGAACTTAACAGCTTAAACAAACCTAGAGGTCGTTTTAATCGATGATCCTGAGCTAGGATTGCCATGTCGATTTTAGCGAATAAAGGCCATCTAATTCAAATAAAAGGACAAAAAAAGGACACCACATTACCATATGATGAAAAAAGAACGCTTCTAATAATACTGTTAATAAATAATAATAATTTTTTGCGTCCTTTTTTTGAAAGGACGTTTAGTCAAAAAAAGAAAAGGACATAAAAGGACACTCCGAAAAAAGGACATGTCCTCTCAAAAAAGGACGTATGGCAACCCTATCCTGACCTGAGGTGACCTGGCCAGGGACTCAGGTAGCTTCTTTCTTGGTTAGCCAAGAAAAGGAGTTACAAATGGAGTAGTCATGAGGATTTATGTAGGTATAAAAATATTGGTACATAGACTCACCTTCACAGTGCATACCAACTCGGGTGAAGCCAGCTAAGCATGGAGCTCCTCCTATCCGTTCAGTAGATGTAGGGCCGTCCGAAGGGGTTTCTACTACACCACCAAATTCAGTATTAAATACAGTATTTAATCAAATTTTGATTAAATATATATTTACGTTAAATATATAATCATGGTACGCAATATTGCGTACCGTGATTAAAAACCTTAGGCAAGGTATACCTGCATGCATACATGCAAGGCAAGCACGGGAACACCGTGGAACAGGGCATGCAGATCTCAATCTGTCTGTCGGCTCTTGCTTGTGGGAGACCAGCAGACGAGGGCAGGTTTCACCAAGGGGTATAGGTTATGAATATTCTAAATGAGTCATCCGCGCGAGTTTCACTGCCTCCAGTTTAGCTGTCTAAAATCGTCTATAAGCTGATGAATGAAAATTTCTGAACATCTCAGGACAACGAATCTTCCAATCCTTCTCACACTTAGGCATTAGCACCATCCTAGTATGAACATACGCTTCTTCAGTGTATTGTAGTATGTAGTATGCTGATCTGTCTTGAATCCACCAGGGGACAGAGCAGACCTGAGTCTAGCACTCACTATTCATCTTCCTTATCACACCAGTGCGTCTCCAATCCCACCATTTTGGCCGTTAGTTTCTGTTTGTTGCCCACAGACGCTAAATCACCCCCTGAGCTGAAGCTTAAATTTAGGCTTAGATTTTCTCGGAAAAGTTTAGCGCCTCTCTTGCAGGCATTTTTCGGCTTGGATCTGGGCTCATACGCTGAGCCAGTATTAAAGCACAACATGGACCGTTCATATGTGTAGTTGTGTTTCTTAGATTATGAGAAGGCCTTGTCACTGAGTACTTCTATTGAAACTTGGGGGCAGCAGTTAAGCTCACTGAGGGATCAATCGCAACATAGGAAGAGGTATCTTAGATGTGATAGGTATCTTTGTGAGGAAAGAGCGAGATCAGAATTTCAAGTATCTCGAAGCGCTTGTTAATGAAAATGGAACCCGGACGTCGAAATTCGATCCGGATAGAATAAGCCAGATCAGCTTTCGTCCGAATGAAAGCTTTGCTATGCAACAAGAGACCAATCACGGCTGCTTCATTTAACCCCCTTGAGGCGTTCGAGATGTGGTGCCTGCGTGGAGTGTTTCACATCCCCAAGGGTACAGCGGAGTGGAGGCTTTGCGGAGGCTTCCAGGATCAGGAACTCTTCATGAGGGTGAAGAAGAGGAAAGTAGGTAACCTGGGACACATCCTGAGAGGAGATTGCTACACATTGCGACATACGAAGATGGACCAGAATACAGGATTTTAATGCTCTCAAGAGTGAGGCTATCGAAGGGACTCTTTCCATGTGATGATTGTAGAGGATTCGCCTTCAGATGTTCAACGTCAGCTGCACTTGAATAAGAAAGAAGAAGATGGACCATTCGGTGAAACCCACCCTCAGCCTGTAAGGTTTTCTGAAAACCCCTTTAATTGTACTTAACTGTAAATACAGTTAAGTACAATTAAAGGGGTTTTTCTCTCAATATTGAGAGAACTTGTGGTTGCTCTCCATTAATTCCCAGGATTCGCCAGTCTAACCAACATAGTGAGTGTAGTTTTTAATACCTAATTACCTTTACACAGACTGCTCGAGTGATCCCATCTTAGTGGTTCAGGACATGCACACTCAAAAGATCCAACTGTGTTCTGACATACTTGGGAGTACAAGCACATGTGGCCAGTTTCACATTCGTTGACATCTGCATTCGAATCACAGAGAATAATTACGCGTGGCCCTTTGTACGTTTTTGGTCTCAGACAACCTCTTACCTTCACAGTGGTTTTTGTCCGAATCAAGTGCAAATCCTTGTGGACAAACATCGCCGGCTAATTTGAAAGAAATCGTCGTTGTCGAGGAGTACACAATCACATCGTTTTTCTGGTCGTAGGCGACAGAAATTCCGCGTGTTCTCATAGTCTCCACAGGGTATCTGCAAAACATCGCCTTTTCATCGGAATGCTTTCTCCGAGAATAATCGATCCATCCGTCGACATTTCATTCTACTTACATTTTCCTCCTTTCAGCACTTGGCATAATGTCAATTGTCGTTTCCGTCTCGTATGGTATCGGTTTCCCTCGCAATATTAGCTCTTTCGTAGAATGTGACTGAAATGACGATTCCCCTTTTTGTACAAATCGATCTACGAATAAATAGGTAGATTTTTTAACTTGAGGCGAGAGAAATACAATAATAAGGGGCGAATTGTAGGGGTATGGAACACCAATCATCAATATTTGGTATCGATAACATTGAAAGAGTGATATTGATATGGGGAAACTATCGCCTACAATTCATCGATATATTGAATTACCTACATCATTTTTTCCATTATTTTCTTCATACTCAGAAAAAATGCATGCGGCACCAGTTAATGAGTGGTATCGATAACGAAACATTGATAAGGTACAGCCAGGGTAAGTGCAACCAGGGGGCAAATTGCGAGCGCCTTTGATTCCTGCCCTCTATGGGTGGAGTCGTGAAATACAAATTCTTGAAAACTTTCATAGAGCCGCAAACTACCATTCTAGTGAGTTGGAGTGCACTTCAGCTTACAGCCAGAAAATCCATCCCAAACCTCTGAAAGACAGCAAATTCTAGTCGCAATTATTCTTCAGCAATAACTTCAAGTGCTTATGTCCCATTTGCACATTAATGTGCTTGTGTGAGGGGATTGTGTTATAAGTGGGGGCTGCACTTGCCTCTCTCTGGAACGTGTGAGGGGCAAGTGCGGCCCCAAAAGTGCGGGGAATTGCGACCTAGGAACTCCCATGTTGCCATCACCCGCCCTAAGTTGCACTTGCCCATCACCTGCAATTTTTTATGGAAGTAATGTTGCCATACTTACTCTAATTTTGCGTCAGAAATAAGTAGTTCATTGTGGTTCCAGTTTGTAAAGTATATTGTTACAATTATTGCAACGAGTTTGACTGATTTTATACAAAAGTAGACTAACTTTTTACACTCACAAAATGAGTTTGATTCAAAACGCCATTTCTACCAAGTAAATGTAAGAATGTAACTCGAAACAAGCCAATTTGTTTTCGAGGTGTATTTATTTTTGTGTTTCACGTTGATGGCCTTTAGGTTCATTTTCATCAGTTTACTGTTAGGAAGGGCAAAGGTCGCACTTGCCCCCTCCTAAGGTGGGGCAAGTGCGACCACAAATCACTTTTGTAATTTTCTTGATACAATGAGTTTGGTTAGGGAGAGAGAACGACTCCTCTGCTGAATACTAAATTGTTTATTCAGGTAAACAATTATAGCGTGGGGACCGGTTTCGAGCAACTAAGCTCATCTACAGCCCAGAGTGACTTGAGGTGGTTGAACGTACAATTGGTTCAGAACTAATTGTACGTTCAACCACCTCAAGTCACTCTGGGCTGTAGATGAGCTTAGTTGCTCGAAACCGGTCCCCACGCTATAATTGTTTACCTGAATAAACAATTTAGTATTCAGCAGAGGAGTCGTTCTCTCTCCCTAACCAAACTCATTGGATTAGACCTCTGCACCATCGGCAAACAACCACTTTCTTGATACAGACAGTCGGATGGAACTATCGCCTCGAAAATAGGCCAAAATATCAAGAATACTCGAATATAGAGGATTTGAAAGCGATTGGATAGAAACTATGGATCAGATGGAGGCTTAAAGTCAAATTTATTTGAAAAATAGGTCACACATAACCCGTTGTACCTTATATTGGTCGAGAAATAGTTATATTTCGATACCCATCCCTCGCATATTGCTATTTTACATCACCTTGATATGAATTGATTTCAATGGTATCATCAAATTTGGCTTCAGGCGCATTTCCCAAAACTGTAACCAGGAGTTTCAGGTTTTGATCTGGTTCGGTACCGTGTCCTTCGTTTCGAACTTTCAAGTTTTCTCCTGAAAAATTTTGAACAAAACTGCATTAATGACTACAAACGTTCGTGAATTTGGTAATTGGAGATAAAACCGTTGCGTGTTTTTTCAGCATTTGGCTCGCTGGCTATTCGTCCTGTTGGGTCGCTAACGAAATACCGAGGCAAGAGGCAAACCCCCAACAATGAACGACTTTCCAAAGCGGCTCTCGTCGGCGACGTAGTGGACGTGGTGTGGTTTTTGGACAACGGGACGGACGTCAACGAGAAAGACCAGTATGGGAACCTGCCTCTTCACAATGCTTGTTTGTCTAACCATCGGAATCAAAGTAAAATCATTGAAATACTGTTGACGAACGGGGCCAACGCCCACGCGTTGACAGTTTGTGGGATTCCTGGCATGCACTGGCTCGCCGTGTCTGAAGCTCCGTGTAAATTCCGGTCAATGGAACTCTTGATGGCCTACGGAGTGTCTATTAATGTGTGCGACGAAATCAACCGAACTCCGTTGCAGTTTGCTTTGGCTAACTGCAAGCAATCGTATATGGACGGTGCGATAAAGTATTTGTTTTCTCGCGGAGCTGAACCTTTAAGAAGTCAGCGCCTACCTGATGGCAAGGCCATAAAAAGCTACTATCGTCATTGTTACCTGCTCGGTGTTTTCGATCGAGCGAATCTCTCAGGCGTGCCAACTTCTGAACTCAAAGTAGCTCCTGAAGGCAAATGGCAACCGTATGAAGACGAGTGCATCTCAGAGGTTGAAACGGCCAAACGGACTATCCTTATCCCGCCCACATCATGGCATGATTTCCTCACTGCCAACGAAGAGACTCTCTCACGGATGGCTCAAAATCAGAGCTCTCTGTATTTCTCTCTCAAAAAGGACTCAAACCGCCGACGTTATACCGATTACGGCGCGGACAGCCAGTTTCTACGGTATTTACACTATTTCGTGCTCCATCAATTAGAGAATTTCTCTCCCCGGGAAGAGATTCCCTTAAACTACGAGTGTCTCCTGCACTTGTGTTCATTTTTATCTTTAACGGACGCTGCACACCTTTGCACAGCGTTGAACTTCCCTCGCCGCAAATCTCATTAACTTTAAGCGAAATTCCAAAATTTGAGGCTGTGATTGTTCAGGACAAATATAGAACAATGTTTTCCTACTTATTTTTTAAATTAACATTTTAACATAAGTTTAGCGGTAGTTACATGTATTTGAATGTAATTCCTTACAAATTTTGCAGACAAATTATAGTGCAATTCTTTTGTGAAATGTGGATCATTGCAATACAATTTATTGCATTTAATGGTTATGTTAACCAATAAATTATTGACGCTGATAGTTCGTTGTTGGTAATCCTGGTTTACTGTGAAGGCCATTAATACACATACACATACATCTCGCGCTTCCAGTACTACTAAATTTAGTAGTACCTATTTAATGCTACACTTGAGCTGCAGAGTGCTGGAGAGGGAAGGTAGTAAATGGTGGATTGGTTGTGCTGTGGGAGTAGCAGCTGGTTCTGTGTTGGTGGGGGGGGCTATCAGTGTTGGTGAGGGAGGGGGAAGGAAGTTGGTGGTGGAGCAGGCACGTGGTATGTGTGATGACTGCGGAGGTAAACGCCCCGGTAGTGGACATGTTAAGGAAAAATGGTCACTTTTTTGTTTCCCCACTTTAATCCAAATTAATAAAAAACTTCTTCGACTGGTATTAGTGTGCATTGGACATCTCTGGATGTATAGGAATGAAAAAATAACCAGTTTCTTCGAGTATAATGCGAATAATCGCTCAAATCCCCAAGACGTATTTTGCACCCATAGTGGACACCTAAAATCGAGATTGCTCCAGAAGCGGACATTTGAGGTACCAGTAGTGGACAGGTAGTTTGTTAAAACATATTTAATTGAAATATTCAATTAAAATAATCTTTCAATATAGCAACAGCACATGTGGGTGAGTAAGGAACATTTCTTAATACTTGTTATCACAAAGGAAGTAATTCCATTCAGAAAATCTCACAATAATGTGACTGAATCACGCTGTAAGACAGCAGGAAGCCTGTAAGTACATAAACTTGAAGTCAAAAAACTAGGATAATATCCTAGTTTTCTATTGAAATTTAATATATTTGAGCCTAACTGGTTTTCAAATGGTTCACTGGCCATCAGTCATGGAGCCAATTTTAACAGTGGGTCCATATTCCAAAATTACTATTGTCAAGTTACCACCATTCTGGACCGTTTTCATCAGTAACTGATGAAAACGGTCCTTAACGGTATAACTGTTATAATTTTCACCATTTGTGCTTGTTCATATACCTTCATTATAATAATATTATTATATATAATTTAGTATAATATAATAATTAATATTGAATTATATTAATTATTATATTATACTGAATTGTATAATAAATTATATTATAATTTAGAGTTTACAT
Organism: Pilophorus perplexus; assembly: GCA_955831195.1. Classification (NCBI taxonomy): domain Eukaryota; kingdom Metazoa; phylum Arthropoda; class Insecta; order Hemiptera; family Miridae; genus Pilophorus; species Pilophorus perplexus. Next base: position 43,624,151 of record OY037008.1, on the reverse strand, counting down.
TGTTAATATAATTTTATGGTTTTTCTCTGATGCTAATGACAAATGGTTTTCTTGTCAGGGCTGTAGATGAGCTTAGTTGCTCGAAACCGGTCCCCACGCTATAATTGTTTACTTGAATAAACAATTTAGTATTCAGCAGAGGAGTCGTTCTCTCTCCCTAACCAAACTCAAGGCCTGTGACATCGAACAAGGATAGAAGGTCCTCGTTGGGCTGAACCTCGATTATTTCGGAGGTGATGTTATCGGTGCCGTTGTTTTCCTGTCCAGTCACAATGTGAGGATCAACTTTTGGCATTCAATAATGATCATGTCATGATCATTATTGAATGTCAAAACTTGTCCCTCACCATTTGCTTCACTCGGTGCCGGCAAATTGTCCGCCTCCTCACCCAAAACATCCCCATCTTCTGATGGCTCCCAATCTTCTTCACTTTCGGATTGCCTTTGCCTTTCTAGAGCTCTTTCAGTTTTCTTCAATTCTTTTTCTTGTTTTTGCTTTTCTTTCTTTTCGTGGTATTCTCTCCAAGCTTGAGAAGAAATCACCCTTGGAAACAACTCCCTCCTCCTTGGATTTTTGGGTCTTCGGTCTGAAACAATAATATGGAAATCGTAATTAATTGTAATTAATCGACTCAATTGATTGGGAATAACTAAGTAAGTAAGTAATAATTTGAGCTGCTGATCATAATTTTAATTGATCACTAAAGAAAACACTTTGCTACATTAAATGTAGCAAAGTTACATGAACATAGCAAATTTTGCTATGTTCATGTAACTTTTAGTCGCTTTGTGGGGATTTGCGTATTCTATTAAGTATGTTGCATTTTAGGTTTTTGATCAATTGAACCCATCAATAAAAGAAATTACATGAAAAGAACGAATGTTTCCACTTTAGGATCAACCTTGTGCCTGAAGTGGACAGCCTGTCCACTTTGGGATCACTATAGAGAGATGAAATGTACCTTATGTGGACAGGGGTGTCCACTTCTACTACAGGGTAGCTTTTCCATGACCCTATAGTGGACACCCCAATAGCAGGCATATCAAACATAAAAATCGCAAATCCACACGAAATTATTATCTACAGTTGTTGCAGAAGCAATACTAAACATAGGAATCACTCGCAAAGTCACTAAACTAGCTTATTTTCCTTAATGCTCACCTTCGTTTCCTTGCCATTTTTGCTAAGCAACCACCAGCGTAGCGACGAAAACACGACTCGGCACTGTTATCTTCTCGCCCAGAAGCTTATTTTCACTTTCTGCTTCTTCTTCTTGTCTTTTGATGAGCGTGGACAAGTTATAAAAACAACCAGTGAGTGAATCAATGGCCGGAGATGCGTTGGATCCTTATTTTTTAAGTTTAAATGAAGGATGTCCACTATAGGAGCACTGTCCGCTACCGGGTCATTTACCTTACTGAAATTTGTAAAACTAAAAAATTGGCTTTAGTAAGTGAAACTGGGGTTTTACTCATTTTTGGCAAATGGCGAATAAGTGGAATTTTTTTCAACGCGCTCTCGGTGCCTAACTATTGTTCCGATCTTCAACTGTAGCGGAAGCATTTTGAAGGAAATTTTGTCGCCTCTAATTTTGCCAACAGCGTGTTTCCACGAGAAACGCTTAGGTAGGTTAGAAAAGTTTGAGGTAGCTATTTCGAATTTAAACCTTGCAAATTAAACTGCTCCTGTCTCGTTCACACTCAAAGCTTCGAGGTAATTGCTCTCCCAGGTCTTGACCTTCCAGGCTCCATAATGGGGATGGGATGATCGACCACCATCTGGGGGTCTCTCTACGGAGGAAATACCTTGCAGCTACTCTGCTATGTCCAATGGAGCAGTGCCGTTACATTTCTCTGCAGACGCCCCACATGCTAAAAATTCCTGTCATAAATGGAGTGGACTGAGAATGGATTTAACGAGTATCAACTTTGATACTGATTTGTATATTTTTATACAAAGAAGAAAACACAAAAAGGCAATGTTTCATCAACCCTTGTTTTCAGTATTCATTGTTATTATTCTATCATTCTATTTTTTTTCATTTTCAGTAAAATTAATTTTTGAGATTTTTATTGTATTTATTCACTCTACGTTTATTTTTGTTAGAATGTATTAATTTGGGAAGCCTTGATTCAGAGTTATGCAGGCCACGTTTTGCGTTCTCTCTTTTTATATTCAAATTACATCGTTTGTATACCTGCAAGAGAAGTTTATTTATACTCAGAGCTGTGTCTATTTTCAAATGCCTCGTGTTTTCACTTTTGCTATTTTATTTATAGTCAGAACATAAGCCTTATCTCAACTAGGTATATCATTGAATCCAACCTTCGGGAATGACTGAAAACGATTGAAGCTTAATGAAATGGAGTATTTTGATTTATAACGCCTAGCGTCTGGTAAAATCAGTATGTACGATGATTTTTTACACTTATGTTGTATACTTGCGGGGTTGGGTTCTATAGTTATACATCCATCGAATAGGGTTTTCACCTCTTCAAACCGGTTATAGCCTCCCAGGTGGTTCTCACATTCGCCAAATAGTTATTGCCCTTCCGAACTGCCCTTTGAGACGGGTTGATAACATTTCCAAACCTGTTTAACCACTCCTAACCAATTACAACCCAATAACCAGTTCTTAGCCACACCCAACTGATTAATAATCCTTCAAAACTGGCTATTGCCCTTCCAAACCACCCCTTAAGAAGATTCACAACCAGATATCAACCCACGCAAACTGGTTTGCCCCCTTAGAATAGGAAATTGAAAAAATAAATGTGGTAGGTGAGTAAAAATATCCTCGAAAGGTCGCATTTGACGCTAAAATGAGCAACGGCAAAATTCACCTGATGAAAACGAGTAGACTGCGGTGTAGTTGAAGTTTCCGTGACTGGCTGAAAACCCATTCAGCGCATCACCGTCTTCTTCAGCAAAACTCCATAGTACCGAAGGGATGATGAAGTGCAAGTAGGGCAACCAAACATTCTACAAGAGATGAGACCACAAAATATCAAACGTTTCCAAAATATTGACATCTCCAACGCTGCCAAAGCTGTTAAATCTCAATTCCTCTTTTTCATTGTGACAAGTTTTTAGGCCCTTTGATTCCAAAAGGCTTCAAAATTTGAAGTGGTTTGTACAAGTGAAGGGCTGGGGGAAAACGTTATCAGGTTTTTTCCACCAAAATGATATAAACGCTATCGCCATAGCCACGCTATGTGATCCAAACGCCTCATCTCTTCCTAAATAGTTTAAATACCGCTCACAAGATGGCACTACGTGTATCTTTCTGATTGGTTTTCAAGCAAAGTGATTTCAGTGCCATGGTTCGTCGCAGCCATGAAATCGTGTAGACGGATGCCTCGGTAGCCACTTTCGCCTGCTGGTAGGTATGGTACTGAAGAAACTATAGTACCAATGCACCATGGGAAAAATGCCGAATTTTCAAGAAAGGATTTACTGTGGACGTCATCAAGTTGTTGACGATCTCTGTTCGTTACAGGGCACTATACCTCTAAACGAGTTAAAGAAGAATGATATTAAGGCTATGATGGAATTAATTGATGACAAAACTAAAAAAATATTCAATATTTTCGCTAAAATTTTGAAACATTAAACATTTTTGTACAGTACCTATCGAGCTTTTCAATGTTGTGAATGAATAAAGTATTTTCCTCTTTTCATTGAAATTTGTTTATTTTTCAAAACCATTTTTTTAAATTTTGCCATTTTTTTAGGAGTTTTCAGGCATATTCGCAGGGACAAATTTTTTTATTGTTTGAGAGCGTAGAGTGCTTTTAACTAGTTCATACAAGGTCTTGGCTAGGCATGGTAAAGTTGGATGACTAAGGCGGAAATAGGTACTTCTGGAGTTAGATTACTTTGATGGAAAGGGCTTTCAATCTCATTTTAACAAAATTTGATAAAATGATCTAAGTTTAATGGTACCTATTTTTTTTTTTTTTTTTTTTTTTTTTTTTAACATGGCACTAATTGCATTAAATTTTGTTGTACTTTGAAGAGGGATATAAAAAGAACAAAAGATTTTCAAAAATTACGATAATAAAGTTTGTTGCGTTTTCCCAACAAAAAGAATGGTGCAGCCCTTCAACTGTCTTTGTAGGATCAAATTTTTTGGAAACGCTGGAGAGGAATATGAAACACGAGTTTCAAGAAACAGACGGCTGAAAAGACTCACAAAAACTATATCTTACTCGGTAATTTTAAAAAATCTCCATTTCGCCAAAATGTCCACCAGGTGGCAGAACTAAAACCGGATTGAAAATCAAAACTCGCCTTCGATTTGAGTACATTCGTCGAGTCTGTGTTGACAGATCCATTTGTGTGAACCAGAGCGGTGATTTTCTCGTTGTTGATCAGTTCCCCATTGAAAATCCCGTTCAACAAGAGTTCCACAGCCTTAGGGATTTTCCGAACTAGCCGACGAGATCGACGGCGGCAAGGAGGAACATCTATGCCAATTCTACATCTAACAAGCTGAGGAAAAGTGAAAATGATGATACGCATGAAGATTCGTACGGTTATTCGTTTGACGATTAATTTTTCACCTCGAAATTCTTTTCCGAAGGGGAGCACAGATTGTTGAGGCAAATTCTCGTTCTTTTCTTGATCCCGGCGGGGCCACACGGTCGGGAACACCTGCTGAACGGGCTCCACTCGCTCCACAATCCCTCACCTGGAATTATTAGTGGCGGTGTTAACTTGGTGAAAACGACTCGACGTTGGGTGTACACCGGCTGGGTTCCCCCCTCTATCGCACAGCAGCGCTGGGGGAGCATCCTTTTCAGTGCGGGTCCGCTTACCATGTGTCGCCTTTTCAAGTTAGACGGTTAACGGTTAAATTTTGAGACAGCGATTTGAATGAAACTAATAGTATGGGTCCGAAAAAGAAAAAGAAAAAAAAAAAAAAAAAAAAAAACACCCGTAGAGTGCATTTGGCGAAATGCTTGAGGGAAGGATGGGATGATGCGATCTGCCGATCAGATCGCTGATTGCACTCTACGGACGTGTTATTTTACGCCATGTGAAGCTTTAGGCATTTTTGGGTCTGCGATTTAAATAAAATGAATACTACGTCCAAAATTACTTCAAAAACGACACCTAAATCAGCACTTGAAAAACGTTTTTCAAAGAAGTACCCCTCTCTGAGCTCCTTTTTAGCCCCACGGGTTTTGGCGATCGGGCTGAAAACATTGCGGGCACAACTGGCTGGTAAAGCGAGTATTTTGTCAAAAATTTAAGATTTTTAAAAAGATTCCTACTGCCCGTGTTTCGTTGGGAGGCGGGCCAGTTAACTCCTCGCTTGGTGGAGCTTCTTCGGGGGCCTGCTGATAGCCTAACGGCTCTAGCAGTTTCCACAGCACTAGCCTGCCCAAAACGGCCAGGACAGCGAACGGACATTTTGTTTTTGACCTCTGTCACGAATACATAGGTAGATGTATATTATTCCAAGAAAAATAAACCAACATGACAAAATTCCGGCCTGTTGCCCGTGTCTATAATGACCAAGATGTTAACAGGCAGGCGGCGATTCCGTTCAAGTCAACGCGCATGCGCATTACGTCTCACCCGGTAGCACAAATGTTGACATTAATTATTATTGAGGCACTTTTCAACTTGAACATGGCCTACGGACCCACACTATTAATTTTATTTAAATCGCTGACCCCGAAAGTTTTGGGCCGAAACGCTTAATTTGAAAAGGCGACACATCTTCAGACGGCACACATTGGCAACGCCCCAGGAGCTGGATGCTTCTCCAGCGCTGCTGTGTGGCGGAGGAGGGAACCTAGCCAGTGTACACCCACTGTCGAGTGTGAAAACGCCACTATGTACGGAAACGCTTCCAAGTAGCACCTTACCAGGGCAGACAGGGACGGTGCACGTGGCAACTTCAGACTTGTCGCCTTCGCAGTAGTCCCCACCATGCGATGGGGCTGGATTGCTGCAGCGGCGGTCTCTGGAGCGAATACTGTAGCCGCAAGTGGCTGAGCAAGGGTTCCAGTCGCTCCATTCACTCCTAGAAAAGTTCCGTGGTAGAAATGAAAATTTCAACAGGAGATGAAGCTAAAATTAGACAATTTTCGGAAGACGCACTGCTACGAACCAATTTCCATTAACGGGGCATGGTATCAAAGCGCACTCTTCTTCTTCGTCGAGAGGTTCTGCGCAGTTCTTGCCTCCATTCATTGGGATCGGGTTATCGCACTTCCTCCATCGTTTCTTCCGACCTATACCGCAATCGCCGTCACATTCGCTCCAAGATGACCAGTCACTAAATCCTCCGTCAAGCTGTTGACATACATTACGTACAGTATGTTATACAAGGATAGAAGTCAACATTTGAGTCAATCAAACGATTCTACCGGGCAAGGTTTCAAGAAACAAGCTCTGCTATCAGTTTTAGCACCGGTGCAGCTTTGGTTATTCAACGCCACAATTCCACTGAGAGTGGAGTGATCAGTTAGTGAGGTTGGCAGGATGCATTTACGCGTTCGAGTTTGTCCTCCGCCTCCACACGCTGAGCTGCACTCACCCCACGAAGTCCACTCACTCCAATGGAGAGGAACTGAAATAAAAGGCGATAAAAAAAAAAAAAAAAAAAAATCATCAACTCTCAACGCCATCAAATGGTTTTAGACCTCACTTGAAACAGTGACAGCGAACGTGTAAGATTTTACAGGAAACGTTCCATTGATGCGGCAAGTGTAGACGCCTCCATCGTCAGGTTGAATATGGCTAATTGACATCCTGGAGACGACATCTATTGCCACCCTGGCTGAGTTCGATATCTGCTCATGACCCTGAAAAAGGCATTTATTAAATAAATAAATTTTATTTCTTGAAATAATCTGCGCACGTGCAAACACGTGCAAATCTACTTCACAAAAATACAACCGCCATTTCAAACCTTATACCAGATGATGACGTTGGTGAAAATGGAAAGGGGGCAAATCAGCTCCAGGAGTTGGTCATACTGCACTGTCATGTTCGTCAGAGTTCCATTTGGAAAATGATCTTCCAGTTCGCCTGCAAATGTCAACATTATCTTTCGTGATAAATAAAAAGAGCAATGGTTTTTTTTTTTGAAAGGTTGTCATTTCGCATGGCGAAAATGGACTATTTAGTTACCTATGCAGTTGCGAAATCTTGTCCGTTACACGTTATGGTACTTTTCCGTTATACCCCCCCCCCCCCCCCCCCCCCACTCGATTTCGTGTTCATAAACACCCCTCCCGATGGCTTTAAGGCACCCAAATTCGAGCCCTTTTCCGTTATAACACCCCCCACCCCCACCCCACACCCCTCGAACTCGATTTCGAGCCCCTCCCGATGGCTTTAAGGCACCCTAAGCCAACCAAAATCGAGTGGGGGGGGGGGGGGATAACGGAAAAGTACCCACGTTATTCTTTTGGCTGTACAAACACTACATTTGGCACAATTCGAGAAAACTGTCACTATGTGCTAAAAACTGGTATATTTCTGCTCAGAGCATTCGCCGCCGATCACCGAATATCGGGAAAAAATTTTTTTTTTTTGATCGACGGGGTGGTCTGGGGAAAGGGCGGACGTTGGCCGGATCTTCTTAACTGTACCTATATTATAAGTAGAGACTGGAATTTGCATATTTTTCATATGTCTTTAAATTTCGTATATCTTTCTACTTTAGCGTTTTGAGGGTTTCTAATGCGTTTGGCGTGTGTTAAATTTAAAATTAAATTGCATATTTTGTATATTTTTGACGATTTCTGCGTATAATGGCCATGTTGTGCAGATATCTGCTTATTTATTCAAAACTGGAGAATTTCTCAATTTTTAATTATTTTTTTTTAAATTTTTTAGTTTGACTTAAGTGGTTATTTTGATCATTTATATTTTACTATACTATACAATATTTTACTATACTAAACTATACTATACACTATACTATACTATACTTTACTATACAATATTTTACTATACACTATACTATACAATATACTATATTTTACAGTACTAAGCAATATCAAATTGACATGTTCTTCAACTCCTGAGTGGAATTTCGAGGGCTACACTGCAACACGCCACAACGTCATTTTGACAACTTTCGAGGAGAGGCAAAAAACCAGTTCTCAATGATTTTCTCCGCACCAAGACAACCCTTAACACACAAGATGCTTTTCACATCTCAAATAGCTCTGTTTACCATCTGACTAACATTTTTCCTTATGAGGCCCATTAACAAACAAAAAACGTGACATTATGGCGTGTTGACCATGGTGATGCATCACAGCTGTGACGTAATGGCCTGATGACTGAACCAATTCAGCAAAATTATTACCGATGCATTATGATCGTTAGGCCCGATTACCTTGAATAATTTTTATTGGACAAGAATAAAATATTAACACTTTCTGTTTTAAACTTTGAATTTATTTTTCACCCCGCAACGTCTCCCAATAATTAGAATTATTCTAAGTTGCAAACAGGCCACAATGTCAATTTGGAACTGGTAAACAAGCCATAACGTCATTACACTATTCATCTTCCCAAAAATCCTTCAAATACGCGGGAAATTCAAGTAATCTACCCGACGAGTTTATGGAAAAATGATTCAAGTTTGATGTGGAACAAGAATAAAGCTCAAAATTCCATTTAAAACTTTGAAAAACTCAAATTTTCGCCCGAGGTTCAAGGAGCTCAGCTTCACCCTCACAGAATCCCTAGTTCTACTGACGTAGTGGCGTGTTTTTAGTACGACTGACGTTATGGCGTAAACACATTTTGCCGATTTTAGCGCTATCTATTGAATTTTCACTCAACCAACCTAGTTCAACACATCCGTTGTAAGATCGCGATTCCAGTGGTACCAAAAACTCCAAAACGTCAAAATTGACGTTGTGGGGTGTTGCAGTGGAGCCCTCGATTTGGCCTCATAACATTTTCCAAAAATAAGGCCGTTCCGAGGTAAGATGGACTCGTCCTCTAATTACCTGTTGGGGTTACAATAGGTATTATATTATCCCGAAGGTATGATTTACGGCACCCAAGCTGAATCTCATTCCACCCGTTAAAAGGGCGATGACCCAAAGGATGCTATTTGCTTTGAGCCTATCAAGTAAAACGCTAGTCTCGCCTTGCCAAGCTAAGAGACGCGGTCGCTTATAATTAGAGACTGGAATTTTATGCACCAAATTTGGGAATTTTATGCAGACGAAATGGGGAAAACATGCAAAATATGCACCCAAAGCCAAAATACGTAAAAAAAATTTTATATAGACTCTAAATTACTTGTTATAAAACGTATTTACAGGAAGTAACCTCTCCGATTATTGTGGCGTCGCGTTATTACTGAAAAAGTTCAAGGAATGAAATGGAATTAACTGATTCCGTAGAATCGCGAATGTATTAAAATTAATAATGTGTAATCTTACACATTTTTTCTTGGCTCTTGTATTTCGATAGTGCCTGCCTACTATTTACATGTTTAAAAATATTTACATTAGATAATATCTTGTATATATTATTATATAATATATACAATATAATATATTATACAAAAGTCATCCATCCACCACAAAACATTGAACACGTTTTCGACTGTGAAGTTCCTTCGTTTCTCAGAGAGAAGCTTCAGGGCGGAAAACGTCGCGGGCGCTTGCTGGCGAGGCGCCCAGCGCCGAGTTTTTCAAATTTAATAATGATAATATCATAATAATAATAATATTATTATTAAAAAAATTATATTTAAAAATGATAAAATTAAAAAATTATAATGCTTGTTTTAAGTTAATAAATATTATTTATTAAATTAAAACAAGAATTATGATTTTTTTTTTAAATTTCTAAAATGTTTAGACGGAAGTGGGATCCCGAAAAAATATTTTGCGTACAAAATTACTCAGAAAACAACGCCTCATTTGACTTCTTGACATCCGTCAAAAGCTTCCTTTTTAGCCCCATGAATGCTCATTCTTGCAGTGAGTCAGCCTTAAAGAAATTATCATAACAAACAATAATTCATTTATTTTATTTATTTATATTTTTTGTCTCTTCAATTTCTGGGGAAAGTTCTGACTATTACCTAAACAAATTTTATTCTTGCTCAGTGCTGTTTACCTCAAAGCTCAATAATATTGGGAGTTGACAGTAATACCAAAAAATTTTATTTGCAAGGAAAATGGTGCTACAATGAGGAAAATGCATAAATTTTTTTCAATTTTTTTTTTCGAAAGTACATCCTACGAGAATAACAAAAACGACAGTCAGCCGTCTGGAATTGCTTCCTAAATAATTATTATTATGATTTATAATGAAGTCGGTTTCCCGTGGGATGGTGGGAGTCAGGGGGGGATTCAACACCCTACCACCATCTGAGTAGCCAGCGCCCTTGTGGAGAAACGGAGTACTATCGACAGTTTGACGATAAACTTCGAGTCTGCTCTGCGCCACATGACAGACCCGAGTTCATTCCCGATAGTTGTTGGGCCCGAGGAGACATTCAGAGTCAAGGCACCAGCTGTTATAGTTGACACTCCCTCCTTTTAAGGAAAATTTTTGAAGTCTCGATTTAATGAGCATGTTTAACGATCTCATCGCTACTGTGAGTTAACATCGAGACGTGAGTAGGTATTATTCAACTCAATTCGATAGGCATGCACGTAATTGCCAATTTTCGTACCGTTAAAAAAACATATACATTTACATTTCTTTCGTTAAAACAATTGAACTGTTAATTTTGGTTGCTACAAAATTTGCTACTGAATACATTAAATGTATTCATAACATTTACATTACTGAATACATTAAAGGTATTAAATTTTAATAACACCCCTCATTTTTTCCTCGCTGTTATTTGAAACGCCCCTCGTTTTATTCATTGTTACTTGCACGGAATAGAATGAAATTCTATTCCGTGGCATACCCTCTCATCTTTTCCATTTGGTCTAAACTACTGTAAACGAAATATTTCGCGGAAAACGTTAAGCACCCCAGAAAAAACATATTCTGTGTAAAAAAAAAAAAGCCACACCTTTTGTAGGGTGAACCCTCTTTTCAGCCTCTTTAGGCCGGACTAAAATGTCGATTTAGAAGCTCTCTTTCAGCCGGAGCCGGTGCACCATGGTGGTCCATCAATGGTACGGAAATGGCAATTTCGTACCCGAATTTCCGAAATCATGACGTTTCGTCCCGGGCTCAATGTCCCTGACGCTAAACTTATAAGACTTAGTTCTTTACATAGTGAAAATAATTATCTTACTTAGTAAGATAATTATTTTCACTATGTAAAGAACTCAAAGCACCTTGAATGATGACTTCGTAGCGAGATTCCATAGGCGGCTGCGTCCGAACTGAGTTTTTAGCCAAACATGAGTATAACCCTGTATCGTCTTCTGTCACGTTTTCTTTGACCTTGTGAACATAATACGGCAAGAATAAAAAATTTGCATGAAAAGAATTACCGAAAACCGACCAACCTGCGGTACTTACAAGTTTCTTCCCATCGCGGGATATCCGCAAATTGGGGAATTTGCCGTCAAAAAGAATGGCGCCCGATTTGAGCCACCACAACGACGGTTCGGGATCACCGACAGCGTCACACATGAGCTCCAGAGAGCTTCCTCTAGTCAGAACCTGAACTTTCGGAATTCCCAAGTCGAGCATTTTAGGTGGGACTGTAAAAACGTGGATTTTGGTGAGATGAGGAAAACCCCCATAAGTTATCATCGAGAGCCAAACGATACTCGCTAGTATAACGTGTTAATTACCCAAAACGTGAACGAATGTCGAAGCCGATGCAGCTCCTGCGCTATTTGACGCCGTACACGTGTAATTCCCTTCGTCACTTTTCAACGTCTTAGCGACATAAACGTCATCACCGAGCAACCGGCCTTTTCCTAAAGGTTTTCCATCCTTATCCCACGCAACGTCGACCTTCGAGTCTCTCGTCCCAGAACAGTGAATCCTAAGAAGGGTCCCCATCTCTACGTCAATTTTAGCCTTTTCGAGGGTCACTTGAGGAGGAACTAAAACAAAAACCATTTCGGAAAAAATTACTTTATTGCATCGTTTTGGTACACAGCACCAATACGAGTGATGTGATATAATATAATATATTATGTAAGTTGCACAGCGATTTGCTGCAGCATCACTTCACATCTGTGAACTCAACAGTAGGTATAAAATATCAAATTCCCTTGCAAAATGTACACTAAAACAACGAACCAATGACAGATATGTTGAACAATTGTTCGGCTTTCCCCGCGATGTTGAAAACTATGCACTTGTAGGTGTCCGTGTCGTCTTTCGAGGCGTTGACGATCCTCAAATAGTGCGAGTGGTTTTTGGCGTAGGGGAGCTGTAGGGAGCTCAGCGCTATTCTGTTCGATTTAGTCAGAACGACGTTCCCTTTCATCCACCGGACCTCATCCTCCGGGCCCTGAGAGGTACATTTCAGCTCGATGTCTTCGAACGTCCTGTACGTCAGGTTGGTCGTGCTGGTTCGACTCAGAACTGGAGGCTCTAAAAAACAAGTGCATGATTATTGACAACTAGCAGAAAAAGTTAACCTCTCGTTGTAGGTTAGTACTACTGCGATAGAAGCGCCCCTAGCGACCCAGCAATGTCTTGGAGGACTGCTGCGACACTTTTTGAATGGGACTTTTTCAAAACTCTGAATGTTAACAAACTGTTCACTCCAATTCCAATTTGGTGGTATTTCACAAGAAGGCAGATGTGGGACGGTCTGAATCCACTCAAATCCCTTTCAATCAAATCCTCAGTTGTAATGCCAGAGGCCTGTACGAAAAATTTCCACCCTTGTTCCCCAAATATCCCCACGTTTCCTTCACTTTTCCCTCTGCCACTGCAATAATTGCCATATTATAGCATAATTATTATTCCTCCCAGAAATTTCCATGTTGAAGTGTTAAATGCTCCGGCATGTAAAATTGTTATGAGGTAATGTGGGGGAAATGCAACAACGGGGCAAGTGCGTAAGTGGGACGTAAAATTAACTTCTGATGGATAAGTGATGTCAGGCATATAGTTTCAAACATAGCCACTAGATGGCTTCCAGTGGCTATGCTTGAAACTATATGCCTACGTCACTTATGCGCCTGTTTCACAAGGTTTGTATGTACAGCAGGTCCTGGACCAGTTCAGAATCAAACTTGATTCGAGATTGAACGAAAAATGGAAGGAATGTGAACCGTTCAGAACTCCTTGCAGTCCATACGCTTTTTCAAGCAATTCAGAACTGATAACCCAAACATCCGTAACCTCCTCTACGAATACACAACTCCACAGCTGCGTTGCCAACCTGTACGTAAATTTACTTAGTGCCCCTTTTACAGCAGACTTGTCTATAAAAAAATCATCAGGATCTCACGTAGGCCAAACTCTCTTTGGAGGGCCGAGAGACCCGTTGAAAAAGGAAAATAGTTAGCAAAGTTTACTCCCCCAGCCCACTGATACTGCGTTCAAAAGGCAATACGTAGACTGGGCCTCGTCAATCTCAAATCAAATACATTAAATTTCGAAAACATAAAAGCACAATCAGGAGCTGAAATACATGTTGCCAGGAAGCCCATATTCTGTACTTTGGAAAAATAATTGTGAATTTTTGTATGTAATTATTTTTTAATGCTGATCTCGATATTTCCCGTGAATTTGGGCTCGGTATATCGACAAACAACGTCATTCCAAAGTATCGATGCCAATTTCTATGCCCGTCTCTTCTCTTCATCTGTCCCGCAAACGATTCATGTCTGTGCAAGAAACCTACTACAGGTATAGGCATGTCATGCTCCCCTTTTATGTACCTATAACGTGCATTTCAAACAACTGTGATGCTGTTCCGGCCGAATTCTGAGCCACACATTTATACTCTCCGGCATCGTCGGCGCTGGACTTTTCAATAGTGATGGAGATGTTGGTGCTTTCAAGGATCATCGGCTTCCTAAAACGAATGGAAAGATTATTGAAAGTTGTTGAACGATTTTAAAACATCCTTGTAGAAATTAGCGGTACGCTCATACTTTGAGGACCACCCCCAATTTTTTGGAGAGAATTCCCAAGAGATGGTCGGTTCGGGAAATCCTTCCATCTGACACGTCAGCGTCGCTTGCTTGCCAATTGCGACCCTCGTGAGCACTTTGGATTCCCCTTTGAGTTGAGGCGGTCCTGCAACAGGCAGTGGGTAGTTATTTGTATTTATTAGTCTAGGAATAAGTATTATACTCCTATGTATTCGCGATGGGAGTAGAACATTTTGGCCTCAAATTAGTCATTATAGTTTCTATGACGTAGAATTACATAGTGTAGATTTCAAAAATGAAATGTCCGCCCGCCCTCATGGGGTTATCACCAGAGTTGGGCAGTGGTCGCTAGCTACAATTACATCTTCTTTGGGTGCCATACCCGTAATCGGGCGTTGGCGACCTCTCGCTAATAACTTCTGTTGAGCGTGTTGACCAGTTATGACAGAAGTAGTAGGGACCTACTGTTTTTCGCCGGTTCCGAACGGCAAATTTGAGAGGTTTTTACAGGGCTGCAATTACCGCTACTCGATTAAAAGTAACTTAGCTACAGCATACTAAGTATTACAAAAAATAAGTATTACAAATTACCACAAGTCTTGTGGTAATTTGTAATAATTCAGAATGGCCTATCTCATTTTCATCAGTTTTTCAGGAATCGAAAAAAACTGATTTCTGAAATACTGAGGGAAACCGCAACCAGTGTCAATTCATATTGGCCTATCTCACAGCCAAACTTCAGTCACTGAATGAATAGTTAAAAACTTATGATAATTTGTGACTGGTGTTCATTACTGAAATAGCAATGTATAAACTATCTCTAGAATACAAAATCATTGGAAACACTGTATTATTTTAACTCACCTTTGATGAACAAAAACACTGAGATAGGCCACCGAGATTTGTGCCACTGAGATTTGTGACCGATTTGAGATAGGCCATAATATTATCACTTATTGTGAGATTTTAGTGCTTTCTAGTGGGATTTCGTCAAAGCTGGTGTTCCCAAGCGATCCGCCTCGAAATTATGGATCGAGGGCTATAAAAAGCTCAAAACCCAACTTTTTTGAGATAGGCCATTCTGAATTGACATCGACGAATTTTTGATCGAAAAAGTGATTGGCAACAAGAAGCTACTAGAGAGTAGCTGCAGACAACCGCTACAGCTACTAGCTGTAGCTTCTAAGTGAAGCTACTTTTTGAAAAGCTACTGTAGCTGTAGCTATTAGCAAAGAAGCTACAGCTACTCGTTATTTTTTCATTATGGAACAAAAGTAGCTATAGCTTTTCGCTTACTAGCTGTAGCTGTTCGCCGCAGCGAAATTTCATGGAATATGGAATGACATTTATGTCCGTCCACCGTGCGCCGTCCGGGCCGTTTTGGGCAGTAGGATTTTTTTTAATCTGAAATTTTGACAAAATAAGTACTTGGTTTACCGTTTAGTTGTGCTCGCAAGGTTTTCAGCCCGATCGCCCAAACCCGTGGGGCGCAATGGGGCTACGGGAGGCGTTTTTGAAGGCTTTTGGCTATGAGATCGAGTTAGGTGTCGTTTTCGAAGTATTTTTGGACGTAGAATCCATTTTTGGGTATCCCGAAACGATCCGATTTCACTGTGGCGATCTATAGGGCTTTCGTGGGGCTACAAATGGGATTTGTGAAGGATCCCAGGAGGTTAAATATTTTTCGAGTAAAAAACAAAACATTTTTGGAAAAAAAAGAAGAATATTTTTCCAAAATTTTTTTCATTGACACAGAATTAAATTTATTCACAAGTAACCTATATCAAAGAATAAGAATAATAAACCCTTGTGTAAAATTTGCAGCGATTTAAAAATAATTTTTCATTTACAGAATTAACATTGGGACAATTTATACCAAAGAACCCTTTTGTAAAATTTGCACCATTTTGTATCTTGATATTAACGTAGCTCACTACAACATCTCTAGTTGTAGAGTAACTTCTCATCAGTTTCCAATTAACTGTAAAAATTTGACATTTAATGTGATTAAGAACTTCGTGCCTTTCATCACTTTCAGGGAACATGAATAATTTGGAAGACAAAGAAAACGATCGGGAAGATGCGGAGAATGAGGTGAGAAACAAGTCAGTCAATGAAGTGGATTATCTTAAAAGAAGAGGGACGTTCGTGTTGAAGCGAAAAATTGAACCGAGAGAAACAAAATTGTCTCTGCAGAGAAAACAATTTATTTCAACTATGTTCCCCGACGGTAAGTCCAGTACTGGAAAATCCAAAATGGCTGGAACGAAATTCCCGAATGGTCGAAGTTCTAATTCGGGTGTGACGAAGGTCAGGACACCGTCGAAAACCCCGCTGTGTACTCCTGCGTGCAAGACGACGCCAGTATGCCCCCTGACTCCGAAACTGTCTGTGAACTACGCATGCGTGGATTCTAAAACGGAGGCGATGGTTAATGGATTGGAAGGATGGCTGAAGAAGCGAGGGAAACCAATGATATTTACGAAACTGAGCAAAGTGTCGGCAACGTTCGATCAGGCGTCTGAGTCTCCGTTCGACAAGTGTCAACCTAACGACAACGGAGCTGAAATCGAAGTTGGATCTGAAAAGCCTCGAAGAAACTCGCTCATTCCAGGCGCCCTCGAAGATTTGCTCCAATTGGTGAAAATGGGATTCCCACTGCAGGACAGCGAAGAGTGGCTTTCAGCCATAAGATCCTCACACAGTGACGTCACCTCGGAGCCGCTCTACTGGGAATGTCTCGCTCTCCTCCGCAGCGCCAAACTGACGCCCCACGTCGGCCACAGTTACTCCCAACAAGTCGACGAGCTCGAAAGGAAATTCACTTCTTTGGGAATCTCCTCGCCGGCGCCCACCTCGAGAAGAAGCAGTCGAATCTTCAAGGAAATCGACCTCGGCAACGTTGTACCTTCGACGGCTATAAACTTCGCTGTCACTGAAAAGTCTGGCAGAGCTTACGTCGTCACTCCAGTCAGACGATGTAAAAGGCGACCAGCGGTATCACAAGAAACAACTAGGTCTTCTTACTTCGACATCGCACCCGAAATGAGAGAAAAAGCCGTCTTCAAGCCCAATCCTTTGCTTGATTTTTAAACACATGCTCATCGTTTCTAATAGTGTTAGTCGTTGCATCAGGAATATACGTGGAATTCCAAAAAGTGTTTCTTTATTGAGATCCCAAAAGTCATTGATGGCTCGACTGATGAATGTTTATTTAAAAATTATGCGAATATGACTTTGAACGCCCACTTGGTGCAAGCAGGGGCGGCTGCTGCTAGGAGCACGGGCACATGTACACCCCCAGCCAATATACGAAAAAATGATAATATTTCAACATTCCTCCATCCTCATTTGATGGCTAGTGACAGAAGACGCGATGATGACAGGTAGTGTGCTAGTTTAATCTACACGCGAAACAGTGCAAGGAAGGTGAAACGCGGTCAGGAGCGGCAAAGCGGAGAGCAGCTCTCACGTTTCAGTTTTCATTTTCGAGTTTTCTTCTTTCTTGTTTTCTGCTGTTAATAGTGCTACGATTATGAGTGTAGGTATGACGATTACTAATTCAGTGCAGTATGTAAAAGTGAACTATTAAATTAGTTATATTCCCGCTTGTCGGTGGAGGAAAAGTGCAACATAAGAGACACTGGCCGCCTCTTGCCATCGCTACCTGGACTACAGCAGACACTAAAATTTAAAAATCGTGCATTCTTGCCGCAAGTTTAACGTTGAATACTATAAGAAGGTAGATTGGCTTTGCGGGTAAGAAGTGACCAACAAATTATTTTGTGTTGCTTGCCCGCTTTGTTGTAGTAACTGAAATGAGGCTTGGGTTAAGGACGGCATAAGTGATCTGGCCCATTTAGCCCAAAAAGTCAAGATTTATCCCATTTGCGTATGGATGAAATTTTTATTTGGCTGAGAAAAGCACCTTTTCCGTCCCCTTCTCAATAGTCCCTCCTGTTGTCTGTGCACCCCCTGAGTTTCAGGGCAGGAGCCGCCACTGTGCTAGCACCTAAAGTGTTGTTTATGTGTACATATTTTTTCCTTATTAAGAAAAAAGGCTCGTTCGGAGTTTTACACGAGAATGAGAAATCTTTATTTACGATGTAACTACGAATGCCGCACCACATTCGAGTACCTATTAATTTTCTTACCAGACCAAGCAATGGAAAATTCACGAGACTGCTTTCCTTCGCTGTTTCGGGCTGTGCATCTGTACGTTCCATTGTGGACGAGCATTACTTCTGATATGTGCATCACGTCGTTGCCCGACCCCAAAAAGGACGCCTCATCCAGAGTATGGTTGTTGATGGTGATCCATCCGTAGGCGGGATCCTTCCTCTGCCACAAAACCTGTTCGCAGATGATGATTTTGAGGGATAGTTTTCGTTCAATGTAGAAAACCGTGCGGAGGTACTCACCCTCGGCTGAGGATTGCCACGAGCGCTGCAGTTCACTGAAAGAGACTGACCGTTGACGGCTTCGTACACTTCAGGATACATGACGCCTTCGTAATAGAAAAGAGGGCGAGAGACGACGTCGACTAGGAAATCGTGGTGGGTTCCGGTCTGATCGATGCAGGAATACTTGGCAACGTCCATATCAGTCGCGTCGTTAATGACGAGCACTCTCCCGCTGTCTTTGATGTCGTAATGGGGAATGTCGTCGCCTCCTCTTCGGCCGGGGCTGTCAAATGGCGCGTCGTTCTGAAATATAAGGTTATAAGCGAGCATCCTCTCATTGTAGTCAGAACGAGCAAATCCCGATAGGCTTACCTTGAGCCAAAACCCTTTCCCACCGGGGCAAACCAGACGTTTAGAACCAGCTTCTTGGGCAACTTCTATCGTTGCTGATGGGTTGTAGACGAGAAGTTCTTGAACTGCGATGCTCGAATTGGATGGTACTGCAAAAGAAATACAGCGAAATTCATGAGCTAAGTGCATAACCGGTGATTGACTAGCCCTGAGCTACACCATACCAAATTTTAACGGCTGCATCCTTGGCAAATTTATTAGGAATTAAGCTAATCCCTTCGATCACTCTAGGTGATGCCCACATTCAAGCTCGAGCTATTTTATCAGCTTTGTGCAATGTTTAATATTACCAAAATCATCACATCTCAATGCAAACGCAGTGAACGAACCTGACGGGGAATCCGATGTTCCAGTGATCAAAATTTAATGTTTATTTTGTGCAATAAAAAACAACAAGAAAAAAAAAACGCTGCAAATTTTACACAAGGGTTTATTATTCTTTGATATAGGATAGTTGCGCAAAAATTATTTCGGTGTCAAAAGAAAAAATGTTGGAAAAAAAAAAATTTTATTTTTATTTTTTCAAAAAAAATTTTTTTGAATTTTTTTTTTTCAAAAAAAATTGTTTTTTAAAAATTTTATTCTTTACTCAAAAAATATGTAACCTCCTGGGATCCTACAAAAATCCCATTTTTAGCCCCATGAAAGCCCTATAGATCGCAACAGTGAAATCGGATCGCTGCGGGACCCCAAAAAATGGATTCTACGTCCAAAAATACTTCGAAAACGACACCTGACTCGATCCCATAGCCAAAAGCCTTCAAAAACCACCTTCTGTAGACCCATTTTAGCCCCATAGCGCCCCACGGGTTTGGGCGATCGGGCTGAAAACCTTGCGGGCACAACTAGATGGTAAACCGAGTATTTTTTCAAAATTTCAGATTTTTAAAAAAATTCCTACTGCTCAAAACGGCCTGGACGGAGGACGGACATTTCGGTTTTGAAATCTAGACCACTTGAAACGGATAATGTCAAATTTTGAGGCCGATCGGAGTCGTCGATCTCCGTCGCGAAAACAGGTGTATTATTCCAAGAATAATACACAAAAAAAAAAAAAAAAAAAAAAAAAAAAACGAAAACTAAGCCTGACAGTAGTTGACACAATGTGTCATGTCATGTCTTGTCCAAAATCCACTGGCCCAGAGTTTGCAGGTTGATAGAAATTTAAAATTCAAGGCTAACCCTAAATATACTCCTATTAGGGATGCGAAATCGGTAGCCAACAATCGATTGCGATCGTTTTTTAATCAAGAGCTCACAATCGATTGCACCATCGGGCTAAGAAAATATTTTTTACGAACAAATAAATACTCGAGTGCCCATAAATTTAATTTATGGGTACTCAAGTACCTATTCCACCTACCAAAATACTCGCAGTAGGTACCTAATGGAAGTCTTCTACATAAGTAATGAACATTTAACACTAAAAAAACGCTGCAAATTTTACACAAGGGTTTATTATTCTTTGATATAGATTACATGTACAGACATTTAATTCTGTCAATAAAAAAAAATTTAAAAAAGTTTTTTTTGGATTTTTATATTTCAAAAAAAATTTTTTTGGGGGGATTTTTTTTTTTTCAAAAATGTGTTTTTTCAAAAATTCTTAAATTTTTACTCAATAATATTTAACTTCTTGGGATCCTTCAAAAATCCCATTTTTAGCCCCATGAAAGCCCTATAGATCGCCACAGTGAAATCGGATCGTTCCGGGACCCCCAAAAATGGATTCTACGTCCAAAAATACTTCGAAAACGACACCTAACTCGATCCCATAGCTAAAAGCCTTCAAAACTCCCCTCCTGTAGCCCCATAGCGCCCCACGGGTTTGGGCGATCGGACTGAAAACCTTGCGGGCACAACTAGATGGTAAACCAAGTATTTTGCCAAAATTTCAGATTTAAAAAAAAATTCCTACTGCCCAAAACGGCCCGGACGGCGGACGGACATTTCGGATTTTGAATGTAGACCTCTTGAAACGGATAATGTCAAGTTTTGAGGCCGATCCGAGTCGTCGACCTCCGTCGCGAAAACATAGGTGTATTATTCCAAGAATAATAAACCAAAATCGGTGTTTTTTATTTGATGCATATTACTTTATAAAATAATGGAACTTTAACTGTAATAATTCTTTACCTAACATATTCTGCGTGAGTGAGGGGTGAGTTAATTCCATTTGTTCAGAGGATAACACTAGAAAAATGGAGCGCTGGAGAATGAGATTCGAAATAAACAACTGAACCGGAGGTGGAGGCAATCTTGTCAGCAGAGGATTTTCTCCTAGTGGACATTATTATTAACGACGGACCTTAAGGTCGTTTGGTTCTCCCTTCCTAGAATCTAATGTGAACTTGTCGTTGTTTTCTATGTTATCCATTCTCATGCGTCTGCTGTGTAAGTGCAAAACAAGGAATAGGCACTTTATGAAATGCAGAAAATAAACACTCCAATGTAAATCGATTCCAGAGAAGATCAATTTCACACGAAATGTAATCGAAAATCGATTTGCACCCCTAGCTCCTGTTCAGGGTGCACTTGAGGCACGCTCTTTCGCCACTTCAAAGATGATGGCGGTTGTATACATCGGAGTTGGAGCGTTGAACGCTTGATTCTAAGAACGACATACGTTGCATTGTCTGGACCATGACTCGAGCATTCTGGTTCAAAATTCGACCGGCAAAACGGGATAAAAAGGGCAAAGTAGCCTTCGATTACAGTGCCTACCCAGCGTGGCTAGAATCTAGTAGGTACTGTACTGATCTGGTCCTCCTCAAAACTCACTACCCAAGGACATTCTCTAGTGAAAGTCTTCATTCCAGTGTTCAGTTAGTTATTGATCTAATGGTGGCTGACGACAACTCCTGGAGGTGCCAAGCGTGCACGTGAGATCTTCTACTACACCCGCTGGTCCACAGGACCACTGCGATTGTAAGAACCATCCTCTCAGCACGCTTAAAGGGTACAGCATCCAAACAATATGCTGTCAGAAACGCGAAACTCCGACTGTTTCAAGGAGCTCATTCAAATTAAAACCTCCAGGCGACTAAAATACTCTGTCATTTGCACAGAAAGTTGTTTGACCATGCTTTGCTGGGCCAGAATTGTTCCAGAAACTCCAATCCAAACCTTCACGAAATCTGTTTTCGTGTAATTACAGTTAATTCAAAATGAAATGCATTAGTTAGATTCATTGCAACTCCAAAGCCCTTATTGTAAGCCGACCTTGTAATCATAAGTCAGTATTAAGGATCAAACAATGCTTACTTTTTACAACAAGCTCGTGTCGCTTCGTGTCACTCCCCTCTTTATTGGTGGCTACGCAGTGATAATATCCTACATCCTCGATAGCTATTTTATAAATTGTGATGGTGCCGTCTCCCAGAATCACGTGCTTGTCTGAAAATTAACGGGATAATCGTTGAAAACACGGTGCACGAGCGAAACAAACCTTTCTGCTATGAATTGTACCTCTGTAAGTTCCGACTGGAAGAACTTCATCGCCGATTTTCCAACTTATCGTAGGAGTCGGCTTCCCTTTAGCTTTGCAGGGTATGGAATAGTCATCGGACTGATAAACCTCAATCAAATTCGGGGCGCTCGTTGTGATCACAGGAACAGCTGAAACGCGTATTAAAATTGAGCACATTATACCAACAAGTGCAAAGTTGAATAATTGACAACAACTTACAATTCACGGTGAGGTAATAATTTTTCGTCACCTCGCCCAAATAATTTTTTGCCGTGCACGTAAAAACGCCCTCCATTTTTGACGATAACGACGCTATGACGAGATTTTCATTTGTAATCCTGCAAACATTTAATTTTTAAAAGTCCAATGGGCTCCTTGAGAAGGTCGGAATTCATAATTTCTAACAACATAATCGGATTCAGCACCCGTTAACCCCCACACACACAAATTTTTAGTTCAAAAATCCGTATAGTAACGTGCAGAACGTGACGTCACACCTTGCCTCGCTGGGCATCGAATAGTTGGGCACAGAGCCACCAGAGCGCTGAATAATAAATCTGATTGGAATCGGAACGCTCGGTCTGGGTCGATTTTCGAATAACCAATCTTCTTTGATGATAACCTCGATGGTCTATTTTTGAATGACCTCTGATTCTCGGGGTCGGCTTTTCGCATAACTAAGTAGCCCACGTCATGTACCCCCCCCCCCCCCCCCACCCGATCTCGGAATTCAAAATTATATTTTTCCTTAGGCCCTATAAATAATAGAGACGGGGTTTCAAGAATCAAGAATCAAGAATTTTTTTATTTGCCAAATAAAATTGTTTCTGCAATGTTGACCCTTTTTCGTAACTTTTGAAGCGTGACTTTTCCAGGAAAAATCATTCAAGGAGCTCATTGTGGGTGATAACCCCGTTAAAAGCAACCTTACCTGTACTCTGGGAAAAATCGAAGTTCCTGATTATCCTTCAACCACGTGACTTCTGGGGCAGGATTTCCATGAGCAGCGCAGACCAACTCAACGTCTCGCCGGCCTTCTAATTCTGTTATAAACTGATCTTCAGGACTGTCAATGTACGGCTTGGCTGCGCAATTTAAAAGAACCAACTTAACGCGGCAAAACCATAAAATAAGTTGAGGGTCAGTCGATCAAATCAAACAATTTCGCTGTGAACTTCGGGGTAGGGGGAGGACGGGGTAATTAGAGACAGGGGTTATAAGACACACGGCCATTTTAAAAGAGACCGAAAAGCGCTTAAAGAGGTCGCCGAAGATCTTATCTACAGTTTGAGTTGGTTGGGGGGATCCACATGCAGCCACTTTTCCTGGCAACACTGGGCAACCTCCGAAAACCCTTTCTTTCAACAAAGGTTATAAGTGTCTCTTATTTCCTATGATAGTCTAGCAAAGAAGGAGGCTTTTCAATCCTGTCAAGTTTTTCCAGACATTTCTGGTGTGATTGTTTAATATTCATTAAATGAATATAAAAAATTTAAAAAATCGTAAAACAGTATGAAGACTTCATATACTTCATATACTTTACTACTACTTAGTAGTAACTGCGATACGATATTACGAAATTTTTCATTTCCCCCTGCTGGGGTAATTGTGGACAGTTTGTCTCTTATTTGTTGAAAAAAGGAAGGTCATTATGTTGCTATCTGTTTGTCTGGAGTGCCCTTCGATGATGAACTTTTTCAATAAAATCTCCTTGGGCTGTTTACTGGACCTGAGAACTGAAAGTTTTGGCTGACTTTTTTGGGCAAATTTTGAAAATAATTATTTGAAACTTTTTTTTAATGAATTTGGAGGGGTGAAACTTTCAGGGTATTAGGAGACACGTTGCCCCTTGTCTCCGATAACATCAGAAGTTCCGTGGAAGTGTTTTTGACATGCCCATTGATGTATTTTACATCTGTCTCTTATTAACCCTATGTGGGGAATAAGAGACAGATGACAATTATTGTACATGAAAATTCAACGATTTTTGTCTCCTACCCGGATGACGACGGCCTGGGCCTCCAAAACTCCCATTGGGGTTTGATTCTAAGTAGGAAAAATTAACAAGTTCGGCCGAAAATCTTTCCAGTGGCTCGAAATAAAAGGCAGGGGTCGGTCACGAAAAGGAAAAAGGTCTTCTGAAAAGAGAAAATCGGGAAGGAAAATACCTTTATTCTACCGAACCGGGACCCTTTCCAGCTAAGCGACAACTAATCCGTCAGAGCGCACTCGCACTGAAATGCGAAAAGATAACGGATTTCGTCAAATTTCGAGGTTTGTTCTATTGGTCAACTTGCCAAGAAGGTAAGAAGGAATGGAGGAGCCCTGGAAAGATGATGTATTCACCATTTCAACCCATTACCACCCCCTCAATGGATCGTAGAAAAAGCATGAAATTGTAATTGGATAATATCCAATTAACATATTAGGTATGTTATTACGAGTGTGCCGAGAAGTTTCAAGTCGAAATTTCAAAAATTGCAGTCACAGAATTGATAAAACATAAGGATAAAACAGTTCTCCCTTAAGGATTTAGCTTGAAAGTGGTAACTCCAAAATTGCGGCTGGCCGAAGGGGGCGTTCGGGCCAGGGCTCCTCCATTCCTTCTAACCTCCTTGACTTGCAGCTTCCAGTCCAGATTTTTCATTGGTTAGAGAGTGGCCAAACACACAGCTTTCTACTCTGAATCCGAGTTTGCAGTTCCGTTTAAAAAATTAATTTTTGGTGGTTCGCCAAAAATTCAAATTGCACTGCAGGGGCCAAAACCCCACTTTTCTCGGAAGAACTTTCTCGGAAATATAAAGATCAAGACACGGTTCCGGACCCCATTATGGCGTTTCAAATGTTATAGGCTTCACACAAACAAATTCTCAACGGCGAAAAGTTGATGCTTTGGCTGAAGAAAAAGTTGTCTCTTATAACTCCCTCCTGTCTCTAATTACCCCATCCTCCTCTATTGGTAGAAAATCACTCAAACAATTCAAAATTTACCAGTAACATTAACCTCCAACGATGAGGTT
The DNA here is from genome assembly GCA_955831195.1 of Pilophorus perplexus. Lineage (NCBI taxonomy): Eukaryota > Metazoa > Arthropoda > Insecta > Hemiptera > Miridae > Pilophorus > Pilophorus perplexus. The sequence continues at coordinate 43,598,811 of OY037008.1, read as the reverse complement.
TGAGCCCCAACGATGTTTTTCGCCGTGCAGGTGTAAACGCCAGAGCTGGATGAAGCGGTTTTAAACCTGAAAACTGACTCCTGAGTTAGCGTAATTTCGGGAATTTTTCCGGACCCTATTGAATAACTGCCGTCAAACTAAATCCACAAAACCTGGGGCTGAAAACACCTACCTAACTTTATTCCGGCTCATCGTATGATTTGAGCTCAAAGGGAGTCCATCTTTGGCCCACGTGATGTTCGGTAATGGTCTCCCTTGGACGTCACAAGTCAGCGTCAATTCTCTGTTCGCTTCGATAACTCCGTCCCTCAAATCCCACGAAGTCAACGTCACTTTCGGCTTACCTGTGAAAAACAAGTAGGATATCACTTTGGCCGAATTTACCATCGAAGAACAAATCACGGAGTTTGAATTACTTAACACGTTGAGTTCAATAGTGTGGGAAATAAAACCCGCTTTGTTCCTCGCTTGACAAGTGTAGAGGCCTTCGTCTTCTATTTCGACATCGAAGATATGCAGTTCTCCAGTAACTGGATCAAATATCCTGAAACGACGGCATTGTTGTTGATTGATAAAGAAAACGAGGTCAATTTTAAAACTAATCTCATAGAATGGTTTTTTACAGCTTGTTAGGCAGAACGGGATAATTGAGTTGATCCCAGCTGATTTCTGGTTTGGGATCTCCAAAAGCTGTACACGGCAAGCTGACATTTGTACCGACAAGAGCGTCGACGTGCTTCACCAAGGAGGGAGAAAAGTATGGCTTTTCTAGAAACAGCAGAAAAACGAATAAGTCTGAGAAAACGAAGAGAAATTTGGAACATCAGCTTTTGCTGCACTCACCGAGGACGACAACGTTCAGAATTACTGCAGCATTGCCCGCTCTATTTGAAGCGACTATTTTATAGGGACCACCGCTGTCAGATGTTGCTGAAAATCTACAGACATCAAAAGCATGAGTTTTCATCCTCTTGTTACTGGTATTTGATTAGTCGAATATTTCGTATCCTTACTGTAAAGTGCCGTCGTTGGACGAGTAAACAAACTCTTCGGTCTCGCCATTCGGCAGGATTCTATACCACGTCACGTTTCCCCTCGGCACTGCCGACACTTCACAGTTGAGCTCGGCGAGGCTGCCGGGAATCACGTGAAAAGTGTCCGAAGAGCAAACTATTGTTGGCGGGTCTAAAAATATCAAAATTATGCCGAGCGGTGGGTACAGAAAGTTTCGATGAAATGTCAATTGTCAAAGGGCAAAACTTACGCAATACGCGGAGTTCAGTTTTTCGCCTGTCGTTCCCCACCGAACTGTTGGCTACGCAAAAGTAGTTCCCGGCGTCGGATTCAGAAACTCTTTGAATGCGAAGAATCGCCGAATCATTACTGAAATCATACATGAAAGACAGATTAATTCTTTGAGGGCTGTCATTTCATGATGAATATTTTTTCTTTCACTTACCCTGCTTCTTGCCGAACAAGCGTCTCCCCATTGAAAACCCAAGACAACGAAGGGTAAGGGTTACCAATTGCAGAGCATTTCAATTCCGCCGGCTCTCCAGCAACAGCCTCAGTTATGGGAGCCATGTCTTGAATCAACGGCGTCTCTGAAATTTAATGATGAAGAGTAACATTAGTTTTCATTAGATTCTATGGATGAATATTTTTAATTGAAGAAAAAATAGGTGTTTATCGTTGTGTCCCCGACCCCAAAGGCACAACAAAAATTGGTTTTCTGAATCAATCTCAATGCGACCCTGACGGAGGCGGGAAGGAAAAAGGAAGGAGGACCACAGTTTAACTTTACTCAGACACCTTGAGCGGAACTGCTCTGGATGGACTTTCGCTCCTGCAACTCCTGTGGCTCCTGGACCATTTGGTTCCTTTTTTAAGTGGCAAGCGCTACAGCTCATTAGGGCTATCAGCAGCCCCCCCCCCCCCCACTATCGGGGAGCGTGTGGCCCCTGGGCCAGGAGGACCTTCGCCTACAGCAACTCCCGTCCCATTCCACAGCAAAAGGCGTGATGAAAGATCTAACGCTTTCGGAACTCCGCCAAATACACCACAATCCTCTAACTGATTTACGTACACTTCCACACGTAGATACATTAAATGCATCTGCTCTTAGTTTTGCTTCCATATGAAACGCAGATGCCACACTCAGGGAATGAGATTGCCTCGCGCAAAAAGGTCCACTGAACCTTTTCAATCAAAACCACTCCGGCACTAAATCTAATAATATTATATCATAATCGTCTAGTAAAAACGTACCCAGTACAACAAGAGTCGTATCCGTTCGTGCTTTTCCCGCTTCATTGGATGCAACACAACTGTATACACCTGCGCTGTTGTAACTGGCATCAAATCTGAAGAAAGAACGTCCACTGTGAATGCCATAACACGCCCGCAACTAACGAAGAATAAGGAGGGAGCAGTGATAACTTACGTATAGTAACCTATACCGATTCTCTTGATTTCCCTGTCATTCTTCAGCCAATGGATCTCAGGAAAAGGATCTCCGCTCACTTCACAATGCAGTCGAACTGGTTCTCCAATTTTGGCATAAGTGTAGGCTTCCCATTCTTTCATTTTCGGTTTCACTAAACGAAATAACATTATTAAAAACATAATAGTTTCTTGTTATTGAAGCAATTGACTAAAACTTTGCCAACACTTCAACTGCAATTAATGACAGACAAAAATAATTTGAAAAGCAGGAAATCTGATATACATATGATGTATTCTGCATTCCTTCTTTTTGTGTCAAACCTTACCATAGACTGTAAGTGTGAAGTCAGTTTGATTTATGCCAGCTATGTTGGTAGCCCTGCATATGTATTTACCAGCATCAGCCAGCGTCACTTCTTCGATCACCAACACGTTAGTGTTACTCGCCACGCTGAAATAAAATAGATCAGCGGACTGTGAATAGGTACAATTCGACTACCTACTACCAAAAACCGGAGTTACGGTTTTTATTATTTCAATATCAACATAATAAGGGTTCATGGTCCATTTTGCTCGTCAAAAATCGAAAGTGTAATTGAATGAGAGTTCGCTAGGCTTCTCCAGTGCTTATAGGGAAGCAACATGATTCCGAATGTTGAGAGGAAGCTCAGAATCTAATGGGAAAAAGGGAGGATTCCGAGTGCAAGGTGGCAAACCTTTCTCTAAGGAATCGAAAGTCGGATTTGAGACGCTTTATTTCAGTAGGACGTCAAATTCAAAAGGTTCCATTCGAAATTATTATATTTCAGTATATCGCCTATAACCACTAAATGACGCGTATTTCGAGGTTTTCCTCGAGCAAGAAATCAAATTTAAAACAATTTTGATCTTCAAAATGTTTTCCATAGGACCAGTACTAGTATTGGTTGAGTCTTTACATGATACATTCGGTTCAAGTTCCAAAATTGGGGAAATTATTTGCCAGATGTAAGTTTCTGACATGTTACTTTTGAATATCAACTATTGCGTGAGGCTATGGTTGCAAGTGTGCCATAGGTTGAAGAGATAGGCATTGGCCCTCCATAAGTATAACTAGGGGGCCACCCACTGTTAACCCCCGACTGTATCCCACCTGGTCACAGACCCCTTCCTAGTGTTACAGTTTAATGTAGCAGATAAAGTTATTACGCTCCAAGGGTTAGCGTCAATCAGAGGAGGCGGCAACTTTGGCAAAATGGTCCTTTCACCAGCTCGGAATTGTATTTTCAAACCCGCTTATAGAAATAAAATGTCGCTCAGAACTCGTGAATCACTCGCAATCAGAGCGAGTGATTCCGCCGCTCATAGCGCTCCTTGCGGCATCCAGCAAGACTGGCTGCTGTTGGCAAGCTCGATTCATTCGGTAAAAGGAATCAAAGTCGAAACTAATGTAGTTTATAGTTCGTGTTGCTCTTTCCCGTCGGGCTTTCACTTGAAAAAAAAAAAAAAAAAAAACCCCCGTCGTAATCCTTGAAAACCACCGGAAACTAATGTAGGTAAGGTGGATGAGACGAGATAGTGGGAATCCATCTCAGACGAAGTAGTCTATTTCCACGGTAAACGTGGAAATATACGTTTATTGTGGAAATAGACTACTTCGTCTGAAACACACTTCGAAATGCCGAAACTACCAAACCATGAAGACACATTAAGGCCGCTTTACACGCTACGACAAATCGTAAAGATCAGGTTGCACCAACTTATCGCTCCAATAAATCGAAAGGGAGAGGAGTGTTTACACGCTACGACAAATTGTAACGATCAGGTTGCACCAACTTATCGCTCCGATAAATCGAAAGGGGGAGGAGTGTTTACACGCTACGACAAATCGTAACGATTAGTTGGAGGGACAGGCCTCAACCTTCCAACCCAACTCCAACTCCAATAAATCGCTACGATGTCCCATTTACACATTCCGATAAATCGTAAAAATCACATCTGAACGATAAATCGTTACGATTTGTCTTGGCGTTAATGTCCCATTTACACGTTCCGATAAATCGTAAAAATCGCATCTGAACGATAAATTGTTAAGATTTGTCGTAGCGTGTAAAGCGGCCTTTATGCGCCGTTTTTTAAATATGTTTTTAAAGATGACTTTGGACACACCCGCTTCTTTTATGAAGTCGAGCATGTCTTTAGTCGGGGCTTCCACAAGGTCGTGGGGTTAAAGGAGTCCCTGATGGAAACGCGGTACCTTATCTACTTGCGGCTAAAGCGGGACACTCGCACAACACATGCTCTACTGTCTCATCTTCAACAGAGAGGCGACTATCTGCTGTCTCTGACTTGCCCATCTTGTAAACGTGGTAGTTCAGTAGGAAGTGACCCGAGAGAAGATTCAAGATCACTTCTTGTTAGAGACTATAGGGTCCTGCCCCTCGATGCAGAAGGTGTAATGAACCTTTGTGATTGCCTGAATGCTGTTGTCTTCAAGAGGACGGCTATTTTGTCTCTTTCCCATTAGGTCATTATTAAGGTCAGGATTAAGTGACTTTTGGTGAGCCTTAAAATGGCCTCTTGTCCAATGGAACTTGCTCCCTTTTTCGCAAGGCTGTCAACCTTTTCATTGTCCTCGAAGCCCTTATGCGGCAGTATCCACACCGCAGCCTGGCTGTCTGAGAATATGTATATCTTGGCTCCTTTGAGACCTTTCTTCTGAATCTCATGGGCGCAAGTTAAATGCCTATTACCTCGGCCTGAAAGATGGTGGCCAGGGATCCCAGCAATGAAGCCAGGTTAAGGTTGGGGCTGACTGCCCCTGCTCCTGCCGGCCTTCAAATACCAGTTAGACATCCCAGTTGCGGTTCCCCTCTCAGGCAAGGATATCCGAATTGCGGTCCTACATTCTAGTGCTTTCTATGGCCCTGCTGGTATCGGGCGATCTGTCCAACAAAAAATTGCTCCTTTTTTGAAGATATCCCACTCCGCCGACCACGAGTACTATTCATTTTCGAGTATATAGTTCTCCTGAACGTAGTCAGTGAATTCCGGAAGACCGACGAAAAGCCTCAAGGACTGAGAGGGTTCCCTGTCCCTGTTCCTTTTACATTTTAGCGAGCCCCAAAACCTGGATTTCGCAAAACCAAGACTTTCCTAGATGAAAACCACAACATTTCAGCATCACTGTGGGCCATGCATCTCTGACCGCTGAGTGGATAGCCAGTTCTAAGATACAAAATACGGTTTGTGGAGAGTAATCCAATGTATGACGATGAAGATGATCGAGTGCAGTCTAATAAGCATCGTGAAACGTTCCCGGACCGAGACGGTCATGCTTTCATGTCAGTACTAGTCTAAAGTTCGGTGGAGGCGATCTAATACTCTGGGTACATCTCCCATCTTCAGCAACCTAACTGCTAAAAACGTTGACTTGAAGGAGTGGGAGTCCCAGTAGGGCCTCTTATGCAGCGGTGGGGCATGGGTTCATACCCCCAGTTAGCCCCAGGCTGTCTCTGGAGTCGAGTCAACTGTGTTTGCACAGTGACTCGGCCTGTAGCCCCTCCCCATATCCACATATAATATAATATTATTATATGAGATGCGGGGTCATGCTATCCCGTTGTTCAGCTATTCCACCATCTTTGATATTGGTCCCCAAGATTTGCAATCCCTCCCATAAGCAAACATTTCCGAGGAGACTTTGCTCCGCACATATTTTACTTGGCAATTACATGTAAACTGTGAGTCTAGCGTCACTCCAAGGTATTTCACCTCCGTTGCAAGGTGAAGCCGAGTACCCTGCAAGATGGTTGGCTATGACAAGCCAATGTTTTATCAAATTTCTTGAATTTTACTAACCTGCCGTCCTGTCTTTGCCACGTCACTTCTGGTAAAGGGTCACCTGTAGCCTCGCACGAAACAGTCAAAGTATTTCCTTCCGGCTCCACCAAAATGGACGGCATTGTCTTGATCACGGGGGTGTCTTTCCGAAAAACAAACAACTTAATAAAACTGGGAATAATGAAAAAAAAAAAAAAAAAAAAAAAAAAAAAACAATTCTTTATCAAATTTTGCTCACCATAGTGTTTCAAATATACTGTTTTTGAGTCTTTTCCAACAGCATTCACAGCTTCACAAGTGTAGTTGCCCACAATGCCGTGATGAAAATTCGATATAATTAACGTGCCATCGTCCTGAAAAAATTTTCTTTATTAATTAGTCCAAAAGACTTTTGGGACAAAGTATTAATTGAAATTGATTAAAATTTATTTGGGCATTTATAATAAAGATAAGCGCACACTACGGACGGGGCGGTGCTCATCGCTCTCGAGGCATATTTTTCCGTCCGTCCCCCTTCCCTTCAACCCCTTTGGTTTATTATTCTTGGAATAATACACCTATGTAATCGCGACGGAGGTCAACGACTCCGATCGGCCTCAAAATTTGACATTATCCGTTTCAAAAGGTCCAAAACCGAAATGTCTCCGCCGACCGCCGTACGCCGTCGCCGTCCGAGCCGTTTTGGGCAGTAGGAATTGTTTTAAAAATCTGAAATTTTGGCAAAATACTTGGTTTACCATCTAGTTGTGCCCGCAAGGTTTTCAGTCCGATCGCCCAAACCCGTGGGGCGCTATGGGGCGCTATGGGGCTACGGGAGAGGTTTTTAGGAGGCTTTTGGCTATGGGATCGAGTTAGGTGTCGTTTTCAAAGTATTTTTGGACGTAGAATCCATTTTTGGAGGTCCCGGAACGATCCGATTTCACTGTGGCGATCTATAGGGCTTTCATGCGACTGCAAAGGGGATTTTTGAAGGATCCCAGGAAGTCAAATATTTTCCGAGTAAAAACAACAAGTACCTACCTACCTATTTTGAAAAAAAAGATTAAAAAAAAAATTTAAAAAAAAAATATTGACCTGAGGCCCGATAAATTTTTCGGCCTTCCCCTTCTGATTTCTTGAAATAAATTCATAATTAGAATTTAATTTCAGTATGAATTTAGTTTAATAAATCCTCCCTTCCCCCAAATAAAACACTGTACGAGGGAAGCAGTTCAAAATTCCCTCAAGTCATTCCAGTAACAAAAACATTTTTCAAAAAATTTTCATAATTTTCTTTAGACACAATTAGATTTTTGCAGTAACCTATATCCAAGAATAATAAACTCTTGTGTAAAATTTGCAGCGTTTTCTGTTTGTATTTGTAATGGAAATAAATAAAAAATCTCTACCTTCGAAACTGCCATTTCGGAGTATCCTTGAACGGGCCGCCCGTTCAGATACCAATTTATCGAAGGACGTGGAAGGCTTTCCACTATAGGGCAAGCCAAATTCACCGCTTCGCCTGCTTTACTCCGAACGGTTTCGAGCTCTGCGCTTTTCACAATCGTCGGTTTCACTGGAAAGACAAAAATGACGTTCAAGGTTTGATTGTTTTTAGGTAATGAAAAATATAACCGAGAGTTGGCTAACCTGCGCCTTCAACAACGAGTAATGTGGAGGATTCCGCTCGTCCGAAGGTGTTTTGAGCTAAGCACACGTAGGAGCCGCCATCTTCAAGTTGTGTGTCTGGATGTCAACATTATCAGTTAAGGTCACTTCTTTAGAGAAACTATCATGTTACACATTTCCTTGGTACTTACTACTGATTTTAAGCACGCCATTTACGACAGGCCCTCTGACTGGAGTGCCATCAGCTTTCATCCACGTTATCTCAGGTTCAGGAACTCCAGCGGCTTTACAGACAAGCTCAGTTGATTGGGAAATCACCGAAATATGCTCTAGAAGTAATTTAAAGTTTAGTTAGCTTATAATTTCTGGGATTTCACATGTAGCTATTGCTTCTTACTTTTTCTGAGCCGTTGAATGCGGGGTTTGACTCCAACGACGACATTTATCTCAAGTCTGCTCGTTCCTGCTACGTTGGTCGCCGAACAGATGTACGTACCGGAATCGTCTGTCGTCACCTTGCTGATTTCCAGGTACTGCCCCGGTAGATCTTTTCTATTCTAGCAAGAAGAGAAGCTCGGTGAATGAAACCGTAAAATATCAAGGGGACAACAATGCTACTTTATGCCCTTGAGACACAGAAAACATTTCACACCCAACTCACACTTGTCACAGGTTTAGCATCGAAGCTGCCAGGCGTTATCCTCGTCCATTTGATGTCAGGTTCAGGGGTACCGTATGCACTGCACTGAAGATGCAGGTCGTCTCCTGTGACCACCTCCACACGACGCTCCCTCGCGTCAATTTGCGGTGCTTCAGCAAATTGTAACGTCTTCTTTACAGAGTCTGAAATGACAATGCAGTTTAGATGTTACATCAAATCGTTCAACTGCACCGCCTTCGTACATACCCCTTCCTACTACGTTGAAACCGAAACACGTGTAAGATCCCTCGTCAAATTTGCTGCCGTCTAAAATCGTCAGCTGAAGAGTGTCTTCGTCTAGTTGCCTCACCAGTTGGTTGCCGCTTCGTAAACCCGCCTGGAAACGATTCCATTTGTTCAACCACATTTCTGGTGCCATTGCTACGTCTTGACATGCACCATACCTTGATAGGCTGCCCGTAATTGTTGTACCAGGTCAAACCAGGCAATGGTAATCCTTTGTCAGCACGGCAATTCATTGTAATGCGATCACCACGTTTGAAATGAATCGTAGTTTCAGTTGAATCTGTGGAAAGTGTAGGAGGCTCTCGAATTACGAGGTACGCTTGAGCCACCCTCTCGCCGCCTGAAACAAACGGTTCCAGTTTTGTCAAATGGTAAAACACGTTTCAAATAAACAAGTTCTAGTTCTCACCGTTATTTCTCGCAGAGCATATATACCACCCTTCGTCGTCTGGCCGCACTGGCTCTATGACCACCTTGTCGTTTTCAACTCTCACGTTATCATTGTTACCAACCAAAGCGTACGCGTCACCTCTGTAAACTAGAAACAAGCCATCAATTGAATTGAATAGATGAGCGCAACCTTTTTGTTATTACGATATATTTAATGAGCGAGAGAAACTAAGAAACAGTAGGTATCTAGCGACCAAACTATGCCACACAACACATCATCCACGTGATGCTCATTACGTAAACAACTGCACCCTAACGACCGATGCGTAATAAAACCTTATGCCGATCAGAGGTAACGAACGGCTCAGGCTGCAAAAATCGTTTTGGAGTCGATGGAATCAGCCTGAAAAGCTCATTCCATAGACCCTTGTACCAACGAAATCGGACAAAAACTTCCGTCCCCCTTTTGAGGCCTCCTTAGTTACACATCAGAGATAAACAACTTTCGTCGTGAAGGACCTCCCGAAAACCGATGATGGGGATGAGGGAGGGAAAATCAAGGTAGCCTATAACCACCCCCGGAACTCGCTGATGACAATGAGACCACCCTCATGAAAATCTGTTGAGCCGCTCGGGCGTGATGCTCTGTACACAAACAAACAAACAAAAAAAAAAAACAAAAAAAAAAAAAACATACATGTCGAAGAGGTGAGCGCACCTTTCCATTTTTTGGAAAAAGGTTGCGCTAAAAACCATATCACTCCATAATATCAGAACACACGCAGCATCTTACCATAAGGACACTTGGGTCACTCTTCAGAAATGGTACTATTTCATGTCCAGCCACATTTCCCCCCAAATCCAATGTCCTAGCTAGGTTGCCCCAAATTTTTTCGAATATTGGCCTCATAACAAGCAACTTGAGCATACTATTCCATAAGTCTTAAACTCAATGCATGCCAAATTAAAAAATGGAGAAAGATAATTTCGTCCTTCCCTAGCAATGTCCACACCCAGAGTTGTCAAGTTCTCAATGTATTCAAATAAATTTCTTACACAATAATCCCTATAATGTGGGCAACATTTTACTCAGCATCCTTTCCAGTATTGAAATAACGTTGAATAAAATTTCATATGGAATGGAGGGATCACATGACTTTTTACCTCTGTCCTACGATTTGAAGTCACTCCCTAGGATATTATTGAAATTCAGAACTAATTGTACGTTCAACCACCTCAAGTCACTCTGGGCTGTAGATGAGCTTAGTTGCTCGAAACCGGTCCCCACGCTATAATTGTTTACCTGAATAAACAATTTAGTATTCAGCAGAGGAGTCGTTCTCTCTCCCTAACCAAACTCATTATTATTGAAATGCCCACCCTCAACCTGAGGACGAGAAATTTCAGGATAACGGCTGTTGTGGCAACACTGGCAAGAAGCCAGGATCACATAGGGGTTTTTACTTTCCTCCCCTTCATATTGGCCCTGGATGTGACGCAGTAAGGTTATCGGTGTCGTGTTTTTATTGACTGTCTCTCCCTAGTGTAGATTGAAATTTGACAGGGAAGATTTAAAAAAAATTATTACGTACCTAATTAGAGCTCTATTTTCTTTTATGAGCGCGAATTTGCTCTTACTTGAAGCTCATTGTGTACACAGGTGGAAAATGGCTGATTTGTCCTTTCCTAGTCCATCCCTCCATAGCCCCAACAAAATTGTGGAACGCCTAGGGAGTGACCACAGTGGCCAAGTAGGCCTTTACTAGCCCTATAATGTCACTCCGTAGAGCTGTTTTTTTACAAAAATGTTCATCTCCAAAAATACAAATAATAGTGTGTGCCGGCTTACTGAGGTATTAGAGAGTTCCTAAAGAAACATCCGAGTTACGTCGACCGTTAATTTTTATCACCGTAAGGGATTTGTCTAGGGAGAATCAAAGAAAAGCTAACTTCACATAAGACCGTAACAGAGATACGGTCTTATCAAAAGTCACGCTAAATTTAAAGTGCCGCTATTTACGTTCTATTGCTCGAAATTAACGGCGGTATCCTTAAGACCGTAAGTTTATTGCCGTAACTTTACGGCAATAACGTTCGACGTTAGGCATAAGGACGTAAGTTATTACCTTTATTTCTGCGCATGCGCGAAATCTCGAGTTACGTCGACCGTAACTCATCACTGTTAGGCAAAAAGTGGCTTTAGGAACTCTCTAATCAAGAACTGAATGACAAGCATTAACAGCAAAAAATTTGAAAATTGGACAGCTGAAAATGAACCTCAAATATTTGAGGTTCATTACGTTTGAGGTGGTACTATTAATAGTACCGTTTCCGAAGAATGACCCACTTACAGTTGTTTGGAGGAGAATCCGATTTCATCCATTTGACAGAATATTTCGTGTAACTAGAAATGTCACACTGTATGACTTGTTTTCGTCCAGGCACACCCACCAAGTTGGACTCCAGTTTGACAGAAGGTGGTAACTCTGCAAATAAACAATCAAAACATAAGGTACTGAGCCACTATCAGTGGACAATACGATGGGAAAATTCGCCATACCTTCCACAACAAGCTGGACATTGTGAATAGCACGACCAGCAGCGTTCATAGCATTTATGACGTAGGTGCCTTCGTCTGCTTTGTTTAAGAGGTTGAACTGTAACACCACTGTAGAGGTTTGGCTACAAATAATACAATTTCTGTTAAAATACTTTTTTTTTTCCTCTTGTATTGGTACCGCCATTCAGTGCTGTTTAAAAACGCAAAACTGTTATCGTGTATCTGATTGGAAGCTCGAGTTAGGTTAGAATTAAAACAGGTTGAAGAGTATTTACAGCGTATAAGCTAATTGGAATCTGCGGATGTTTGGAATTTTCTCAATAATTCACTCAGTAGGAGGGCGTCCGCCGCTTTGCAGCCTGTAGGACTCATGAAAGACGCCTCCTTCGGGCGAGGGGAGCGAAACACTGAGCTCCTTCGGGAGCTGGGTCGAAGGAGATGTGGGCCGCCGAGTCCACTGGAAGATCCATCTTTGAGCTTTTTCCATAAGTGGCTCGGCGGATGGAAATGAGTTTTACATAACACGACCTCTTTCCAATCATTGATTGGCCCAATAGTTCAGCGTCAACCATCACACTGAGCATCCTGGGGCGAAAGACGGCCCTGATAGAAAGGGGAGGCTCTTCGCCGATATGAAGTGCAGCGGCATGAGCGCTCATTCCAGCAGAGATCCCCGAGGTTTTGCCTTGTCAGTGCACTTGTTCTTCCCTCTTCGTTCCCTTCTAATTGCCGAACGCAGTGAGTGTGAGTTGTCGCAATATTGAACCTAGACACCTGACATTTTGAGGGTAAACACTTACTGCTAACCCCCACTGACTGAGCGTGGTGCAGCGAGTCATGAGCTTCCAAGCTGCCCAGCGAGGGAGAGGGCCATCCTGGAGGGCGAGGTGGTCCTCGAAGGCGTGAGGGAGGGCTGGCATAATATCTACATAATATATTATGCCTCAGGCCTGTGTTGATTTTGGTGGATTTTGTGGGAACAGTGCCAACCAGGGGGAAGAGCACAATGTTTACCTAATCAAAGCGATCTTCCCTCGAACTTGATTGTTCAAGGCGCTGATGGTTCACTAAGATGGTACCAATGACTCCAATACATTCATCTGATGTCTTACGTCTTATCATCGCGGTTCGGTGGTCCCAGTCCTCCCCCTTAGCTGTGGATTGCAGAGGCTAGTTTGACGTCCACAACATACGGAGGCATGTTTTGGCCGGTCCGCCAGAAATTTTCGCCCTGCCTGCGGTACTTGGGCTCAAACCTCCTACGTGTTAAAAAATGATGCTTTAGCGGCCTTCAGGGTGGTCCCCACCCTACAATTGCTCATTAGAATAAACAATTTAGAACAATGTGCTCATGTCATGAGCAGAGGAGTCGTTTGTTCTTCCAAACCACCTCATTGGATTAGACCTCTGCACCGTCGGCAAACAACCACCACTTCGCCTCCAGGGCGTTAGCTGCCTTAGCGACAGCTGCCTCGATCGGGGAACGATTTTCAGCTCCTGCCCCCAAGAGCCCTACTGGCTACTCTGCATACGCGCAGCTGAGCTCAAATCTAGAGAAATGCCCACTTTTGAATCCTGTATCTTGAAGGGAACTACATAGAACCTCGTGAAATCACGAAGAATATCCACAACCATTCCGAAGAACATTTCAATCCATTTGGTATCGACATTCATGTCATGACACCAAAGAACTGTATTTAGGTACATAGTGACAAACATCGACAATAATTGTCGGTAATTATTACCTGTAGCGCAAAGCGTGACGCTGAGCACTCCCAGTTTTATACATCTCGATATCCATCGGGACCAACGACTCAACTGAACATGTCATGTTGAAAGGGATCCCTGCCGTAGCTACCATCCTCTTCTTGCAGTCAATCTCTGGTGGCCCTACGAAATAAATCGATGATGATGGAATAAATCAGAATTTTCAGACAATAGTACACTGCAAGACAGTAAAAGCGCAAACCTGGCAGTTGAGGTATAATAGTTGCTTTTGTCAGTCTGGTTAGAGGATAGCCTTCTTTCGTGAATGCATTGATCTGGAAAAAGTTAACATACCTAATATGATCTGAATAAAGAAAGGCCAAAAAAAAAAAAGGATTGCCTAAATATAAATGTTTTTAATTCCATAAAATTGGACTACCAACCTACGTTTTATCTATCGGGAAACCGAAATCGTAAGAAACTGGCTCAACAGTTTTCCTCTGTCTCATAAGGAGGCCAGCTGGATGACTCACCAACCATGCGGCAATGTCATGCAAAGACCCTCCCACCAGGACTTCTGCATCCCTGGGTTTAGGCCCTTAAGGTGTAAAGCAACACCGTTTCACCAGCCTGACATGCTTTCAGAGGAGTCGTAAAGTTGCCTCAAATCTCAACGAAAACGAAACGGATGAATTAATGCGATTCGTAGGTTGTCATTAAATGGTAAATTTTACCAAGTTGTAAATTTTACAACTTGGTAGAGTACCAAAGCACATCACTTGAAATCACGTCAGTCAGTCACCACTATAGGAATAATTCCTAAAGTTGTAACTGACGCATTTCCTCAATAATTATTGTAAACACTTTTTGTAAGTAATATAAAAATTACAAAACAGCTTTACATTCTAAAGTTTAGAATGAACTAGAGATGTTACAAATATATCGATATATCGAATTATCGATATTTTCCCGTTGACTTTTTGGCCGATAATTTTTCTTTCAATATATATCGATATTATTTTTTCAATATCGGGAACCGATATTTTTTTCTCCTGGAAAGTGCACAAATTAATCCGTTTTGCGTGCACGCTGGTGAGGGAGGAGTCCTGGGTTCAATAACCACTCGGGGCGAGAAATATTTTGTGCCCCTCGGCTCCACGAGAGAGATAATAGCTATTTTATTATATAGTTATAGTATAATATATTATACTTTTGTGTCCCTTTTATATTGTTCTTTGGTTTGTATTGTTGTTTTGAAGCGAAGTCTTTTATACGGACGCCCCCCCTCTCGCCGCTCGGGTAGTCTCCCAGTGAAAATCGTGAGTCGGTGAGTGAGTCTCGCGTGAGTCACGGCTCTTCCAACCCGGCCGCTGTCAAGGAAGTCGGAAAGACGTACTCAGAACGGGTGGAATTCGTGGTGGGGCTTCATGGACCATACAACGGTGGAGGAGGCGGGGAAATTTTGAAGCGAAGTCTTTTATTTGCCGACCTTTTAGCTACGAATAGGGGGGGGGGGGGGGGGGTCGCAGACCCCCCCCCCCCCCCCCTGTCCGAATAAGCGCTCGGCCTTATGTCTGCTTAAGCGGTCTGCTTTGAGAACTCCCCCGGCCGAGCGAAGCGAGGCCCTACGGGGGGTCTGGGGGGGCGGAGCCCCCCAGCTGGGTGCGTAGGCGAGCAAAGCGAGCCGGAGCATCTAGTAGGACACTATACTGGCAGCTGATTTTTGCAAAATGATAAAAGTTTCGCTTCCTTTTTCATTCTCCCGAGGAATGAAAATATTTTTACTATATCACCATGTTATAACCACCATCTTACCTATTGTTTATTTAACTCTCGTTATTCCCTTTGGACAATTCACTAGGGTATCGTACCTTAGTGTCATCTCCAGAAAAATTATCCGCAAAAAATGGCATACAGAGGAGAGGGAAGAGGGTATTTTTGTTTTGACGCGTTTAGCGGTCGGTCGCCAAAGGTGGAACCTCCCTCCCCTTTTTTTTTACAAATTTTTCATTGACACTGAATTACCTCTGCACAAGTTATTTTCGTTGCCAATGAAAACTATTGAACTATAAATGAACTACCTCAGAAAATTTCTTTCTTCAAGTTCATTTAATGAACTTGAGTATTTCAATGATGATTTTACCAGCATACGAATAATTCTGTAATATGTATCTGTAAGGGTTGCGATTTACTAGTCAACAAAAAACATGAATAAATTGTTTTGTTTTTTTAAATTTAGTGAAAAATATATCGATATTTTTCTACGATCGATCGAATCACCAAATAATATTTTTTACGATGTGGACATCTCAACTCCCCGGGGCATAGGGGCCCTTATTTCCTCGAAGTCGCCAGTGTGGCCCAGTCACAGAGTAACAGAGAGGAACTGGACTGGGCCCAGTCAACAGAGTTGCCACAACAAATAACAACAACAAGTTAAGTATCATACGATAAATTTTATTGTGAAAATTTTTAGCGATGCCTGGCCTAGTTAATAATTCATTAGTAGGTAATGAATAAGTTACTTACCCTCATCTTGAATGAGGTGTCAGGAAACAAAACTGGCCCTCCGGAGTAAATTCCTAATGCTCTGTTCACCTCGGTGATGGGCAACGTCATGATCACTTCGTTGTCAACTATCAGTTGTACATCGCTGATCTTCAGCAACACGGAAGGATCTTTGGCAACGAGCACAAGGTGATTTTCTACTCCTGTATAATGAACAGAACAACAAAGTTTGAGAAATCATGTAAAGTTTTAATTCGGCTTTTGTGTGTTGGTGCCGTCTATAGGTACCTTGTTTGGGATGCTTCGAGAGGCGGGACGTGTCGTCAGTGAATGGCACCGAAAAACCGTAAATGAAATCGGTTGAGCTGATTCCAGACGCGACCAACTTGAAAGGTGAATCCGGGCTGGTCACGCTCACCGTCCACTCACCTGGATCTGGGTTCTTGTGAAGGAGGAAAGAAATTCAGGGGAGTATTACAATCTATTGGAAATTTTTCATGATGTGGTAGGTACTTACAGGGACGGATAAAATTTGGATGTTCGTCATGTCCACGACAGTTTGAATGTCACTTGGAGGTCCATTTGGGCCCATCACGTCAATGTGAGTGTTATGCCCGGTCGACGTCAGTGATAAATTTTTCAGGCCTGGATCCACGTTGAATTTGATGTTGTTGGGGTCCTCACCAGTCGGTTCTCCCTGGTGTTCTGTGAGGATCCGACGATTCTTCTCGAATTCTCTCGCCACTGCTTCAAGAACCTGGTAGAAATGTCCTCAAAAAAATGTCCTCTAGCAAGAGCGAATTTTCATATAGGTAATTATGTCAAAGAAGCATAGCGCGTACCTTTCGAAGGTGAGAGGGGTCCTTATTAAGTTTAGCTACGATCCCAGTGCTTGATGCAGCGATTCTATCAAAAGCTGTCAACTGGTCGTCATTCACAGCTTTTTTACACGTACCAGTCAGCATGAAGTACACCTGCAGTGAATAGGCATTGGTGAATAAGTTTGAGAAATAGTATTGTGATAGCGGTTTGCTCTGCGAACGGAAGTCGGAAGTATCGAAAGCGCGCACAGTTGACGGTTGTGTTATGGCGATGGGGCTTCTTTGCCCTTTTAATGCCATTTACTCTAGTGTTCGGCATCTTTATGACGACTGATCCTACTCTTTTGGCTGGAAAAGTGGAAATCTCACACTGGAGGATGGTGAGTCATCCATTCCTTTAAGGACATACACATGGAACATACATCAACAGGACTTTCAGGTGGTCCCACTAGTGATGCCAAGCCCCACACGAAAAAACCTTAACCTAGCTGGGAAGCCCCCTAAAATCCCCAGATAGAAAAACAAACTCCCTAAAAAAAATTTAAAAAAAATAAAAAATAAAAATCCCTAGGCGGAAAAAATGTCTCTAACTGTACCTATTCTTTGAATAATCAAGCAAGGAGCGTTGGAATAGTAACCAAAAGTGTTTTTGTTCTTTCTTTAAAATTGTTACATAGTAATAATTATCAATATTTTATAATAATGATACATGTGTTGCCGAACATCAGTGAAGCTCATAGACGACAATATCATAAATTCTCTGAAAATAGCGACTAATGTAACCTTCTTAGCCATACCTACTAGGAAAAATTGGCTTGGCTAACACGAAATTGGTACCTCGTATGGTGAAACTTTGGTTTTCGGCGCTTTACTAGCAAAAAATGGCATTTTTTCAGCGCGCTCGATAATAATAATATACCAGTAAAAGATCGGGGCATATTGAGCATTTATGTGCACACATAAATGTACATAAATATGCATACGTATTATGACATAATACATTGTATTTTGTAATCTTGCTACTCGTGCGTTTCCACGAAAACGCCTATAGTCTATTCAAGTTACCGTGAGAGTAAAAGTAAACAAACTACATCCAAAATTAGCCAGCATAACTCTCATGCGAGGCGGGTCAACCTACCAATCACCTTGCAGTAACGCCACATCTTGCCTTGCAGCATTGGATTTCATTGTAATAAAAGTGCAAAATTTGCACTTTTTCCATTTAATGGGAATCCATTTCAGCGTCTCATCAGAGAATAGATTGATAAGGTTTATAAATGTACACGGATAAAAATATCAAAAGGTATTATTTACAAATTATCATTATAATCATAATACTAATACAAATTACTTTACATTTTACTTAGTTGAAGGATCAGTGCTGATCAGTATTTACAATCAATAATTGATTGTAAACAGCAGCATTGATTGATTTTTTTAATTTAATTATTAAATGGTCAATTAATGACGGTCACCTAATGGGATGCTCAAAATAGGAAGCACCTTTCACTGTGTGGAAAAGGTAGGTAGGCCCTTGACTTTACAATACTTGATTTACTGCTTGCGTTCAATTGTATTTCGTGATGAATGATTGTGTCATTCTGAGCTGTTCGAGTATTTGATGAGCCTAAAAACAAGATCACGTTTCAATATTCCGGTCATACAAACCCGCCATGCAATGGAGCGTTGAAGGCTCTGCGTTCTGTTTACGTACTCTCACGGTAACGGGAATAGAGTATAGTTTTCAAAATATAAGCGAAAAACTAATTCATTTATTGTACTTTCCGGGGGGTGTAACATTTAGCCAGGGCAACTTGAAGCTAGATTGGAAAGCTCTCTGGAGAGGGGGTAAGCAATCCTAAAAAAATCTCAAATCTTGGCTTAGGAACATTTACGTTCAAAACTGGTTCACATTGCCCCACGCTCCCCTAATTGAAAATATTGTCCCTATTTATTATTTAATAGGGATTTTCCTTCAGAATTTCACCTAAAGGAATCAATTGCACCTTAAGGTACAATGTAACATATTACTCACTTCATCGTTCCCGGTCCAGTTCTGAGTACATTTCCCTTCGCAAGGAATACCACTAACGGATGAACCGTTCATCCCTCTTTCCCATTTGTGAAACCACCAGCAGTGGTTGCATCCTTCCCGTTCCAGTTACCTTCCGTTTGATCCAGCTTCAGGTCTGCGTACCGACAAGGGCAGGAATCTTAGGGACGGAGCCACCACAGTAGACCAGGGGGAGGAAAATCCTAGACACCTGTGTGCCGGACCCATCCAGCTGGTGACCAGCAGTCGCCTCGGGTGCTCCAAGGCACATAGGCCTGGAGGCAGTAGGCCGCCTTATTAGTGCATCCACGCCCTGCGTGGCCTGAGCAAACTACAGCTCCTAGCCTACAAGGCCCTGGCTGTGCCTATATAGCAAGACCAATCCCCCCCCCCCCCCCCGTCAGGGAAGGCCTCTCGGCCAAGAACCACGAGCATTACTGAAGGATATGCTCTGGAGAACCTGGGGAGGCACACCAGAAGCACCGACAGGACGCCTCCAACCCCATGGAGGAGAGCATTGTCGGGAAATCCCCGTGTCCAGCTGGTCCTGAGGACCTCAGCTTAAGGTGAGCTGCTAGCTCACCTACCCGGCGGAGCTCCTTCTTGGCCAAGAAGCTGGTCCCTAACAACTCAAAAAAGGGGGGGGGGGGGCTCCACTTTGAGTTTTTTGGGACCAGTTCCTCGTCCGATAGGCCGCTAACTGACGCCCCGCCTCCAACAGAGGAGCCCAGACCCAAGGGGAACCCTTGACCCTTCAAGTTTGGACATTGAACAACTGACCTGATCCGCACCTTTCTTTCAACCACCTGAAGTGATTTTGGACATATCGCCTTGGGAACCGCGCCCATTCCACGACACCAATCTATATTCGTTCGGAACACGATCACACGAAGGCTGACCCGCACCACAAAGCAATAAAACCTTAGATGGCACATTAATGAAGACAAACTCACCCTTGGTTTTTTACTTCGTATCAATTTTATGATGTCTGGAACAAGTTCGTAGTCTTTGGCGTAGGCGTCGGTAAACAAAAATATGTGGCTGTCTTTTTCAGCCAAGTCAATGGCTTTCAAGAGGCCAACCATAGACTTTTCAGGGCAGGTGTCCCCTCCTCCTACTGTGATACGGGAAATGGTCCTGGACATGAGATCCCTGTCTCTCGTCACAAGGAACTGAGTCTCGTGGACGGGATCTGTTGAAAGTCAAGAGGGTTGAGTGTATGCTGATGTTCATTATAAAGTATGAAACTAAACTTACTCTCGTCGTGAATGGGGACGAATATGAAGTTTTCAATGTGACTTCCTCTGTTGTTCAGGACTTCATTCATAATAATCAAAGCGTATCTCTTGACTTCATCGAGCTCAGTTCTCATTGATGCAGTAGTGTCGACCACAAAACCCAGTGATATTGCTTCTACGTCTTCGATGCTGGGTCGTTTCGCTGCTCTTCTCGTTCTGCTATAATCAGATTGATATGATCGTGGGCTTCCAAGATGGCCTTCGTACCTACCAATTTGCTGGTACCGGGGTGGGTTCTTGGAACTGTAGTCATCTTGTCTTGAGCGATGACCGTGAGCGACGTCTAGGGCTAAATGGTTGTACACTGCTGGACCCACACGATTTGTGACGAAGGCTCTTTGCACAAAAGCGCCATTTTGTGGAATTCTCATGCGCACGTTCGATACTGGGTCATAAGGAACGTGTTGAATTGCCGGACGATTGTTGACCCTGACATTTGACACTAATGGTTCACGTTCGCTTACTTCCACTGGAACAAGCACAAACCTTTGACGGCCGCTTGAGGAGCCTAGATTAAAATTGAATGGAATTCCACTGGCATTGGGTGGGAAGAAAATAACCTCCCCAGCTGGTACATATCTGCTGTTTGGATAACCACGGACGGGAAATGATTCAGGCGTTTGATCAATGTACGTTTCATCGTACAATTTTCTGTTGTTTCCCAATTCTCGGTCGCTCCAAGCTGCCGGGCCATAGTGATACCGGTGTTCAGCAGAACTATAATCGCTCCTTGGGTTCGAGGGAATTCCAGAATAGTCAGTTTTGAACCGTCGGGAATCATGCTTATGAGGAGGCTGAGGAGGCACAAAAGGTCGCACGGTTCTCGGCAGAAATCGCACTTTGGTTCCAGCTGGAGGGCGTAACGACTCTGGCTGACGACTTGGGGCATCCTCTTTGGACGAACTAGCGACGTAAGTTTTACGCCGTGGAGCGAATGTAGCCGATTTGTGAACCGGTGGTTTTGTTTCCCTGGTGTGAAGCGGTATCTCGAAAATACGGTCTGGAGCAAAGGTTGCTATCTCGGAGGGTTCCCCAGAACTTTTCCGTCTTGGAGGTTGCACCGGAAGGATGGTAGCGGGCAGCAGCGGCGGTTCTTCGGTGATTTCGAACATCCTATGAGGAGCCAGCGTGGCTATGTTCGGTGTGGTTGGGGCCTCCGAAGGGTCCACGTCCAAATAAAAACACTGATCAACCGATGGATTGCTGGGATTCGCCAACTTGAAGCAAACCCGTCCGGATTTCGTGGTCGGTTTGATTGTCGTGGTGGTGGTCATTTTTATCGGTTTGTCGGAAGATTTCTTGGGACCAGAAGGAATCATTCCTAGTGGATAGAAACACTCGTCTGAGTTAAGCAGCCTGAAACAAAGCGGCGTGGAATCAGTTGCTGACTTGGGCACCTCATACGGAAGTATGTTATTTTTGCCATCTGGCTTTTTTGAGGTAGTTTTCAAGGTGCCAACAGGCTTTTTCGTTGACGATTTTTTCGTCGCTGGCTTTGTTGTTGTTGGAATTGACTTCGTAGTGATAATATCTGCTATTCTTTGGGTTGTCGTTGGAGGTTGAGTTTGGAGCTTCACAGTGGTTACTCCAGGTTGTTTACTTGGTGTAATTGTAGTTGGCGTGGTTGTTCGTTGTGTTGTAGAGGTCGTAGGATTACTTGCTGCTTTTGGTACTGTGGGAGAAGAATTATGAGCAATGATCTCTTCTGGAGGTTTTGTGGTTGAATGCTTGCTTGGGACAGTGGTTTGGGGCTTCACAGTTACTGCAGCCTTGTCAGTTGTAACTCCAGGTTGTTTACTTGGCGTGGCTGGGGTTATTCGCTGTGTTGATGAGGGCGAAGGATTACTTGCTGTGTTTGGTTCTCTAGGAGAGGAAATATGAACAGTGATCTCTTCTGGGGATTTTGTGGTTGAATACGTGCTTGCAGGCACATACCAGCCAGAAGTGCTTTCAACGTTGGCTAATGTCGTGGTTTCCCTCCAGAGGCTGTTAACTGTGGTGCTCATTTCATTGGCAACCGTGGAAGATAAAGCAGTGTTTGTAGAGATCTCTTTTGAAGGGGATTCGGTCGTGAGTTCAGGACCAATAGAACTTGAAACTGAATCTACTGTTGTGCTTTCTTCACTTATGAATTGCGTCGTAGCCTCGACTTCGGTTGTTTTTTGCGACGTACTGACGGACACACCTTCAAAATGGTCTTCAGTGGGTGGACTTGAAGTCTCATTCATAATCGATGAACTGGTTTCAGACCCCGCAGAATCAAAATCGGATGTAACTGAAATTTCGCTCACTGTATTCCATCCATCAGTTGTCGCAGACGTCCCGACATTTTGTGTTGTCAATTCTTCCATTTCGTCATCACCGAAATTGAACAAGCCAACGTCAAAATCACTCTCAGTCGGAAAATTATAATCCTCTCCTGGTTTTTCAAGTAACGCAAAAACATCATCATCACTCAACTTATTGAAGTCCAAGTCGTCGGGCGACACATCCCGTCTACTTCTCACTTTCAAAACACTTCCACAGGTCAGAGTTAACATCAAGGCAAAAATTACGCACTTCATTGTGCCAGGATCAAATCCGTTCAAGCCCATGGCCATTCGTCAAATGTGCACAACTCGAAAGACACCCCAAATTTCCATATTTCGCGAACTGAATAGGTTTTGATGAAGAGAAACAAATCCCGTTATGTTCCACAAAGATGCTGGAACGATCGTCACTTCTCAACTGATAGAAAACGGCGTATCTCTGAGAGATATGGCTGTTCCGCTGTCGGACTGTACGGATCTACCAAGCGGATTTGACATTGAGCCCTCAGTCAGTGCCTAGTTTGAGTTATTATATGATTAATTGACCTGTTGGGGGGTCAAACGGTTCAACCGCCAGCTGGGAAGTTCAGATGATGTCACCGCTTTACGAATCGCCATAAAAAATCAACTCCCGCGAAAGTCATTACACAAAGCATTCATTGCCCGAGCTGATCTTCATCTATCGTAAAGGGTCGTTAGCTATGGGACGATCGCCGCTTTTAAAGTCCAGCGGGGATAAAAATCCAAGAAATGCATTCCCCTCTGACCGTATTATGTAGTTTTTAACGGAACGCTAATGTAATCGTATCTTCGACAAATACCGTAACCCGATGAAACTCCTATCAAAAGTACACAACGGATTACATACCTTCTGCTTAATATTATCTTCAAGTGATTGTTAAATGTTGTATAAATCGTATGAGTTTTAGCCTTTACAACTTGGCGCTTCGCGCCTTGTTATTGCCGCTGACCGCCTTTAACCTCATCTTGAACCTGACTGCTAAATATTGGGGAAACACGTTTTCACTCCACCATGTTTTTCTGATTTCTCCTTATTCTGATTCTCTGGATAGGGTAGGTGGGGGCAAAAGTGTGACAGTGCTATCCCCGCAATCCAAATTTGGACGTTGTAAGTCCTATTGATTTGAAAATTGGCTTGTATTGTAGTTTAACACCTTCCCTACCTCCAGTAAAAACGCTGCAAATTTTACACAAAGTTTTATTATTGGTACCTATTAATTATCCAAAAATTAACTCTATATAAATAAAAAACCAATTAATTAAATTATTAATTTTGTTTAAACTATTTTCTTATGTTTCTTTTAAAGTTTGTGGACGGATGTGGGACCACAAAAAATGGATTACGCGTCCAAAATTACTCGGAAAACGACTCCTCATTCGACTTCATACTTCATAAGCCCCATGAAAGGCCTCACGGAGATCCTCAAGGTAAAATCCGATGGTTCTGTGAGCCTCAAAATAAATCAAGAAATAAATAAAGAAGGAAGTAAGTATGGCTAACAGTTATGAATGAATAACCATTCATATGCTGGCGCCTCCCAATTGTCATTAATTAATTGGAAGGCGCCAGCATATGATCTCGACCAAATTGCTCTTCTAAGGGCAAAGACGTTTGTACTTCATTTCATCCAGGTCAGCCATTAAAGTCAGAGCAGAGTCTCGCAAGCTATTAGCTAGTCAATGACGCTCGGTAGGTACTTCCAGGTGATTGGACCGAGCAGAGACGTCAACTTGCTCTGTAGCAGAGCTTAAAACTGTGGTGCCCAAAGCTAACGAGTCAACTCTCAATAACAGCCAACGAGTCACGTGTGCCGCAAGCGCAGTTATAGTGTGGTACATATTTGCCATCCGCTGGGTGGGTGCAGGGTAGCAGAGGGTACAAACAGTGCCGTTGTGAGGCCATGGTGCGTCCCGGTGGCACCATTTGACTAAGCTTCTGGCTCACGCGATTTGGCATGATACCGACAACTAGGGATGGAAAACCAAAATTAATATCCGGATATCGGAGATCCGATCAGATGAACATCAAGCATCCGGAAACGGTCGGATATCTGCCGTTCAAATCTGCATATCCGCCGTTTTTCTGAAAAATACTTAATTTTTCTCATTTTAGTACGGTATGACAACACTGCTGCTATCTCAAGGGCGAAGTAGAATGTAAGAATCCGCGGTTATGGGGTTTTATTTCAAACAAAGGGCAAAGCTAAAACTACAAAGAACGGAATGGCACTTCATGTGAACAGTGACTAGAAAAAAGTACAATCTTATTAAAAATTATATTCCTTTATATCTGTAAACTGAGAATATAGGAATTATAATATAATTATAATATAATTATAATATAATTATAATATTATTATGTGTAAGAAACAATTATATTTTAAATCATTCAAGTAAATAACCAACGCATAAAAAGTGTTTCAAAAACAAAGTTCACAGCTGGAAAAGTAATTAAAAATAAGTAATTAAAAAAGTAAGTAAAATTTATGAATAATATGAAAAACAGGAAAGAAAGCCGCTGCAAGTTTTTCACAAGTATTTATTCTTGTTAATACTTGTTAATAATTATCAATAAAGAAAATATTTAAAAAAAAAAAAAAAAACATTTTCTGTAGGCATACCAAACATTACCTATACCAAACAGGCACCTATAGGTACCTACAATGTTTGGACAAATGTGGGACCTAAAAAAAGGGGGTTTGCGTGCAAAATTACTCGGAAAACGAAACCTTATTTGACGATCCTTCAAAAATCCCATTTGTAGCCCCATGAAGGAAATTCGCTATACGAAGGGTGAATCCCACCCTCTCACCGCCAGATAATGCAGCAATGCTAATTAGTACCTGATTTGAGACGCACTTTTTAGCCTGAATAGGTCCCACAATATTTTCGTAAAGCCGGGTGAAACTAAAATTTCTTCGCAATGCATATCCCTCTTCCTGCCGGTCCTGCCGGTCGACCTAATTTCTCCTGACTCACAGCATTCAAGGAAAGGAAACGTGTTGATAATTTGGTTCATTAAACATTTTTTATCTGTATCCGGCTGGAGTCACATCCGACAGTGCTGATAGAGTACCTTAAGTTGCACAGTATGAGAGAGATATTCTAAATTGAAGAAACGCGAGTAAAACGGTCCGAGAAGTTTTAAACTGCAACGTGAATTTTTAAAATCATCGTTGTAACGTAACATAATATTATCACGTATGTAACCGGCAAAGTTTAAAACAAATCCTTGTGCCTATTGAAAATAAAATAAAAAATCGGCCCCTTGGGCTTCGCCCTGGACCCCCGTTTTTTGCTTTTTGCTTCGAACCTACTGCTGAAATTCAAGGAACACGGAACATGCTTTATTAACCGTGGGATTGAAACCCGTCCTGCGTGTTGGAAAAGTAACTGTCCGACGTCGAACTGGTGACGGTAAGACAGGTGAGTATGCCGAACTAGTGGACTAACGTCCGACAGGTGAGGACGCCGAACTAGTGGCCTGACGGTAAGACAGGTGAGTATGCCGAACTAGTGGACTAACGTCCGACAGGTGAGGACGCCGAACTAGTGGCCTGACGGTAAGACAAGTGAGGATACCAAGCTAATAGCCTAAC
This sequence comes from Pilophorus perplexus, assembly GCA_955831195.1. Taxonomy (NCBI): domain Eukaryota; kingdom Metazoa; phylum Arthropoda; class Insecta; order Hemiptera; family Miridae; genus Pilophorus; species Pilophorus perplexus. Next base: position 43,572,724 of record OY037008.1, on the reverse strand, counting down.
GTACGACAGGTGAGGACGCTGAACTAGTGGCCTAACGTATATTTCTGTATTACGTAATATACGAGACACTCGTATAAACGTGACACTCCCGCGTCTCCCTCCGGGGCTAACGTTTTTGGCCCGTTAGTTCATGGCTAAAGCATGTTCCATGCTAAAAAAAAAAAAAAAAACGAATAATAATACTTACCCATAGTTGTTTTATACAATACCTGAATGGAGCAGGCAATGTGTAAAATAAATCTCAGTTTATATTCTTTATCTTGGAATTGCATAGTAGGCCTTATCGTGCTTCAGGCAATCAGATTCTTTATTTAGCCCGTGGAGGAGGAGGAGGACGAGGAGCTCACTTGATGGATGTCCACTAAGGGTGGTCACAAAAAATCAACTTTCGAAATTCAATCGTGGCAACCCCCTAAAAGGTGCCATTTGACTAGAAAATGAGATTCCCAAAGTTTTAGGTCGATCGGATAACATTAACCCGTGCCGCATCGAGGTTGAAGTTTAGAAAAACTCACTTTTTTTCATAAAATTATTTTTTTTTTTTCCTCATAACATAGTAACCATTTGTCCTAGAGACTTTAAATTGGTCTTATTTTATTTAAAATGTTATCTTCTTCAACTTTTACTGCAATAATTTTTTCGCTACATCCTATAGATTTTATGTTATTCAGCTTTTCCCATCTCAAAACGTGGTCCGTTTCAGCAAATGTGCCTTTTTACGCATACCCCTAAAAACCACACTCCAGTCAATGAAATCGACCTCTAGGCAATTTGATACTTCTTTAACACTCTGGTTTATTAAAAATTGATACATTTGAATCTAATATATAATATATGGAGGTGGTAGGGGGGATATGGGTGGGTGGTGGGTGCTATGAAATGCACAAAAAAAATAAAAATAATGTAAAAAGTGTTTTAATAATACAAATTGAAAGTTTTTTGTACAGAAAATAATAGCCTGGAATTTATTTTACAACACAATATATCTATTCCAACACCACTTAATTTAGAACTACATTAATGGCTTAGATAGTGAGGCTTTATCGACATCAGGGTAAATTTTCCTACATTCTGACTCAACTTGTAATAAAAATTGGCGCTATTCTTTGTCTTTTGTCAAGCAAGAGTTAAAGTCTTGTATCAATTTCACTCTTCTTTCAGCATTGTCGTTGACTACCCTTAAACCGTTCACTATGTTTTTAGCATGCAAATAATGAGGATTTTTGTTCCATAAGCGTGGATCGGTGTTTAAAAAATCTGTCTCTATGGAAAACCGCTTGAAAAAATTCAAGGTTTGAGAGGTGAGAGGAATTTTGACAAAGCCTTATCTGCTATATTTGTGTCAGTTTTCCTATACTCTACTAATGCTTTCAACATTTCCAGATCTTGCTTAGGTGCCAAAGCAGGTTTGGGGGCATTGAACCATGCCTTGGCGTAAATATTTATTATAAAAACACAAATTTCTTCTATTCCTTTCATTTCTTTTTGAGTTAATAACAATTGATCTCTAAAAAGATAAATTTTGAGGCAGTAAAGTGCTTTGGCCATCCACCTGGCGTGATGAATTGCACCAGGTGCTTTAAAAGAAACGTTTTGGGGAGGAAGCCCTATAAACACTAAAAAAAGTTGAAGAAACTCTTTGTAATACTCTCTGGGCTGCAGGGTTTCCAAATGTTCCATTAAAAAAAGTGAAACTTGATTAATGTTACTAATTTTGCATCTAATACTCGTATTATCATCATGTAGACTAGTTTTGTATTTAGTTTGGTAGAACTTAGGCCACCCAACTTGAAATGTTTTGAAAACGCTAGGTTCAGGACCAGTGGTCGAGCCTATCTTGCTATCAAACACGGCTTTCAAAATAATTTCCAAAATATGATGACGGCATGCTAAGTACAAAAGTTCTTTTTGCAATAATTGCTCCAGCAAAACACAAGCCCCCCTAACCCGACCAGTATTTGCAGCTGTGGTGTCAAAGCACATTGCTTGAATTTTTTCTGCTGCACCCCACTCTTGAATGGCTTCAAATACCGCCTGGGCTTGCAAGAGTCCAGTACTATTTTCGAGTTGAGGAACTCCGATCAACTGTTTCTCATCTCCACAACTAATCAAGATCGCTACTCTTTCTACGTTTTCGACTACCCCCCCCCCCCCCCCCTTCTTCCAGCCTCAACCTTTACATTTATACCTGAAACATACTAATTTTCAATAAACCAGAGTGATAAAGAAGTATCAAATTGCCTAGAGGTCGATTTCATTGACTGGAGTGTGGTTTTTAGGGGTATGCGTAAAAAGGCACATTTGCTGAAACGGACCACGTTTTGAGATGGGAAAAGCTGAATAACATAAAATCTATAGGATGTAGTGAAAAAATTATTGCAGTAAAAGTTGAAGAAGATAACATTTTAAATAAAATAAGACCAATTTAAAGTCTCTAGGACAAATGGTTACTATGTTATGAGGAAAAAAAGAATATTTTTATGAAAAAAAGTGAGTTTTTCTAAACTTCAACCTCGATGCGGCACGGGTTAATGTTATCCGATCGACCTAAAACTTTGGGAATCTCATTTTCTAGTCAAATGGCACCTTTTAGGGGGTTGCCAGAAGTGATTTTCTCAACAACAAAATTTTGCCTATTGCCTTGTGACCACCCTAATGTCCACGCTCTCCTCCTCCTCCTCCTCCTCCTCCGGCTGGAGCTCCAATATACATAGTAGATTCATGGAAGATTTTAAAAATAAACTTTATTCAGGAATCCACGACTGACACGTTAAACAATCGTTCAACAGTCCCCGCTATGTTGAACACAATGCACTTGTAAGAGCCCGCGTCATCTTTCGAGGGTCTGGCGACACTCAGATGGTGCTCTCTTGTTTTGGAGTAGTGGAGGTGCGCTGTGGTAATGGAAATGCGGTCCGATTTGGTCAACAGGGCGTCCCCTTTCGTCCACCGAACTTCATCCTCAGGGCCCATAGACGTACATTTCAGCTCGATGTCTTCGTACGGCCTGTAAGTCACGTTGATCGTGGTGGCTCGTCTAAGGAATGGAGGCTCTGAAACAGTTCGGAAAATCCTAATAATACATACTCCTCTACTTACAGCATTGTTTGTTTGTAATTTGCGTACCTATAACGTGCACTTCAAACGCTTGAGTTGTTTTTCCAGCTGAGTTCATAGCCACACATTTATACTCTCCAGCATCATCTGCGCTCGCTCTTTCAATAGTGATGGAGTTGTTTGTGTTTTCAAGTTTTATCGGTTTTCTGAAATGAGGAAAAAATATGTTTCAATAAAAGTAGACTTCACAAAACAACCCTCTCTTGGCCAGAACTTACTTAGCAGCCCACCACCAGCTTTGAGGAACAAATTCCCAGTAAATTGTTGGTACGGGAAATCCGTCCATCTGACACGTTAGCGTTGCTTGTTTGCCCACAGCGACCTTCGTGAGGACTTTGGGATCCCCTTTGAGTTGAGGCGGTCCTGGTGGAATAAGTCAGATTGTAAATTGACCTTATCGATAAATCGAATCGATTCAATCAAACCGGAAATTTACGTACCAGACCAGGAAATTAAAAACATGCGAGCTCGTTTCCCCACTTGATTTCGAGCTGAGCATTTATACGTTCCATTGTGGTCAAGAGTTGCTTCTAGGATGTGCATTACCTCGTTGGTAGATCCCATAAAGTACGTCTCATGGAGAGAGTGGTTGTTGATAGTGATCCACCCATATGTTGGGTCTTGTTTCCACCACAACACCTTTGGACAGATTCAACGGTTAGGATCTGACTTGATCGGTAAGGTGTAAAAGGGTTCTCACTCACCCTCGGCTCAGGATGACCTCCAGCAGAGCAGTTAACGACGAGGGGTTGACCTTCCATGACTTGGTACACTATGGCAGGGCCTGCGCTTTCATGCAAGAAAAAAGGTCTCGAGACGACTTCAATTGGGAAATCTTGGCGAGCTCCAGTCTGGTCGACGCAGGAATACTTCCCGGTGTCTCTGTCAGTCGCCGAATTAATTATGAGCAGCTTCCCATCGAATTTTATGTCGTAATGGGGACCCTCACTTCCTCTACTGAGGGATTTAACCAGCGGAGCATCATCCTGAAAGAGTAATATGAGAAAAAGTACATTTGTAGAGTTGTACGATAGAACTATGACCCCATAAAATGTATTCCATTTAATGTAATCTACGACAGAAATCACTTCGAATACAACACCTCACTCAACCAACTCGCCATAGCCCTTCAAACACCCCATGTAGCCCCACAGAGCCCGCCAACCCCATTTAATGGGTTGGGCTGAAAATATAATGTGAGCATTGTGGTTATAAAAATAAATAAAAATAGAAAAAATAAAAAGTGCAAGTTTGGCACATGGGTTTATCATTCTTTGATGTAGTTAAATTGTACAAAATTTAATTTCATGACAATAAAAAATTATTTTAGGCAATTTTCCCGCGCAACGTTCCGACAGATTTGGGACACCGAAACATAGATTATGGGCCTAAAATTACTCGGGAAACGACATCTCATTTGGCACGGCAAAATACTCTCCGTGGATTGCCATTTCCTTCCTAGAGGTGATTATCAGTATAAGGAAGATGTTTAGCGGCTGCTGGAATCGAACCTGCAACCTTTGACCCAGCAGTCCGGCGCTCAAACCACTGAGCCACTGATAACCACTTGAAATGTGTCATGAAACGGATTATGTCAAATTTTGAGGCCATTCCAAATTGTCAACCCCCGTCGCGAATACTTGTATGTATTATTCCAAGAATAATAAACCAAAAGCTTCTGCCAAATTTTGAGGAGATCAACATGCCCTGACCTTGTTCGTGTTCTTAGAAGTCAAAAAGTGGGCAAAAAATCATTTTTGTCACAAGGGCGTACTCAGCTGCGTACCTAGGTCTTCCTTTAATGGGGTGGGGGGGATCAAAAATATTGCAAGTAAGTCTGCTGCCAGCTAGGGTAGTTAAATTAAAACGCTGCAAATTGTACACGTTAATGATATTTGTTAATCTGAACCCAAACCTGCTCAATGGCAAACCATACTCAATGGTTCAAAATCATGAATCAAAAAGCATTAACGCAAGGCTCGTCTGGTAGAGAATCAAGTGGCCCAACAAACGAAATGCAATTCAAAATTGATCAGATTTTCGAAATAGCCACGAACCTCAGTAAGGGTTAGTTATAATCTTAATGAGCTTAGCTATCGTTAAAATCCACTGAAAGCTATTACTTTCGGGGTCCGGCCTCCCGGCTTGCTGAGGAGGAGCTGGTTATGTGTTAGTGGGACTGCAAGGAGGCACTTTACCCCTTCGCCAGCTTGGCACCAGCTGAGAAAATCTTGGATGGCTCTATGAAGCTTGTGACCATCTTGGCAAGCCTTTAAAACCCTTAGGCAGCTTGGCACCAACTTAATAATTAATCATTAAACAAAATCACCTTCAGCCAGTACGCCTTCCGGCCGGGGCAAGTCAGCCGTGTTGAACCACCTGCTTGAACAGTAGTTACAGAGATCGCTCGAGATTGTTCTGCAAACACACAAAAAAGTAATATCCCCTTTTTTGAAATTCGCAAAATTTAACGATGAAACTTTATGGAATTTTTCTTACTTTTCACCACAAGTTGGTAGATCTTTGTGTCATTTCCTTCCTTGTTGGTAGCTATACACTGATACTGACCGGCATCTTCAACAACAATCCCCGACAATGTGAGGGTTCCGTCACCCAGAATGGCGTAGCGTTCTGAAAATTGACAAAACAGTAAATGCTAATTCCCACGATGTTAAAACGTGAAAGTGGAGAAGCGTCAGTCTTACTTCTGCGAGTGCCGACGGGTAGAACTTCATCACCGATTTTCCAACTTATCGTCGGAGTAGGCTTCCCTTTAGCTTTACACGGTATGGCATAGTTGTCAGACTGATGAACCTCAATCTTCTTCGAGGAGCGTGTCGTGATCTTGGGAACGGCTGCGAAGTTATTTTCAAGTTGAACGTTCACACCACTCTTTATAAAAGATCTTGCAAATTGAGTACATTACTAGTGATTGAATCGGAATAGAACGTTGACGTACTATTTACGGTAAGGTGATAGTTTTTCGCCGCCTCGCCAAGATAGTTCTTAGCCACACACAAGAAATGCCCTGCCATTTTCGACGACATCGCCGCTATAATGAGATTTCCATTTGAAAACCTACAAGCAAAACGTAATTCCATTATGTTCATGTTAAATAAAAGGCATACTTTGTATAAGAACCATTCCAGAGGCTTCAGGCAGTTCGCTGCGTTCACTAAGTCATTACAAGAATCAAGAATTTTTATTGCCAAGAGTGCATAAACAAGGTCAAAACTTCTATACAAACATTTCAAGTTCACATTAACAACAACAACAAAAAAATTCATGTATTCGATTGAACATCTCCCAACTAAAAAATGCTGCAAATCTGTACCACTAATTCTCACCGTCTCCGATTCTCTAATGAGGTGATTTTTTTCTACCGACTCAGACATGTGTGCAAACCGGCGCATTTGCGCCCAACTTTCTTATTTTAAAAGGGAACCCCGAAATTGTTTTGTGAAATTGGATTCTCTGACCAATTTTACGTCCAGTAAGCACATTGAGCGAAATTTCTGACGCGCGCAAATCTGTGCAACTATCAGTGTCTTTGTTCTTTACAGTCTGATTGAGTCGGCGTTTCCACTGTATCCTACCAGGAGATACAAATTTTAATACTAAATCCCGAAAGAACGAATTCCAACGATCGTCGAATTTAATTTGAACGATTCTTAATAAACATAACTGGGTTCGGAGAGCTTGCGATTTTAAGAGATCGTGAGTGGGTATGCTGTGTGTCTTGTAGAAGTTTAGGGGCCGGCCGTAAGGTCTGCCAGGGACCTTGGAAGGGTGGAGAGGCTGCCGCTCGGGCGATTCTGGAGAAAGTTCTTCAAGATTTGGGAGACGGTTCATTCCACACTAATTTCAGATATATTCTGGTGTGTGGGAAGACGATTTCTCTCTCTACTCCAAAGATCGGGAGGTTATTCAAATGGGCGAGCTATTATTCAAATCCGCACTGTAGTTCGATTGAGTCGGCGTTTCCACTGTCTCTTACCCCATCACTCGACCTATCATTCAAATGGGCGAGCGAGGCGAGCGCCCCCTGTCCAAAAAAGTGGTAGTTTTACCCAAGGGTCTTTGATAGCAATTGTGGTGCAAAAATTATTTCCGTATCATATTTTTGTACAAATTTAAAAAAATAAAAAAACACATTTTTTTTTTCTGTACAATGTTTGGACAGACGAACCTCGAAAAATGGATTTCGCGTCCAACATTACTCGGAAAACGACACCTTGTTTGACTTCCTGAGATCATTAAAAAAATCCCATTAAATGGCAAATTTTGTAGCTCCAAAGATCCCCACAGTGAAATCGGATAGTTCTGGGACCCCCGAAAATTGTAGCTATTCTACGTCCAAAAATACATCGAAAACGACACCTAACTCGACCCTATAGCTGAATCCCTTTAAAAAAAATCTCTCGTAGCTCCTTTTTAGCCTCACCGAGCCCCACGGGTGAGAGCGATCGGGCAGAAAACCCTGCGGGTACAACTAGATGGTACGATAGGCGTGGTGTGGTCGGCTTCCTGGTTGTTCATGATGGGTAGTTGGTGAGGGAGTAAGCCGCAGGTAAATCTTTTCAAGGCATGTATTTTGCACAAAATAGAGCCTCAAGGCGCCTTTCGCCCGCCCCCATATATGGGAGTAAGGGTCTCGTCAGGAGGTCGATCATCTGCCGGGGCACATAGAATGGTATTGAAGAAGGCACAAAAATTTTGTTATAGCATACAGTGGTAGATAAAATATACGTAGGAATAGTTACCTTATAACGTGCTTGTATTTTTATTTTTATTTTTAGTCCCTCTTCCTGGTAGTGCGTCCATACCGTATTTGAGCTTAATTAAAACTTTGGAATAAAAGTCAGTAGCTTCTGTTCTACGCCTTTAGAAGCTACTGACTTTTATTCCAAATCAAATGGAGTTCTACGAAGTGAATAGTGTTACCATCAAGAACTTAATTAAAACCTTAAAAAACTAGGAAACGCCAGCTACGATAATCTAACCCGGTTTTAATTAAGCTCAAATACAGTAACTGTAGCTATGCATGAAGTATCGTTCAAATTTAGAGATTTATCTTCCTGTAACCAACCCTAAATCTTCGTCTTCCTCAGATTTCACTGTAGAGGCATTGATTACCTCACCTGTATTCTGGGGATGATCGAAGTTCCTGATCGCCTTTGAACCACGTAACTTCCGGGGCAGGGTTTCCACGAGTGGCGCAAACCAACTCAACGTCTCGTCGTCCCTCCAACTCTGTTATATGTTGATCTTCAGGGCTATTAATGGATGGCTTGCCTGAATTAATAAGGATTATTATTAACGAAGTCACAAATTACCCAACTAGGGACTCGTAGAGGCACAGGGAAGTCTTACTTATTACATCAACCGCCAAAAATGCGGTGTCGGCTCCGAAGTTGTTTTCCGCAGTGCAGGTGTAATTGCCAGAGGTGGATTGTGAGGATTTGAACCTGACGACTGTTTACGAAGTTGATTAAGATCTCAGATGGTAATAACGGACATGCAAGGATTGCTGGAAAGGAATGAGGTGAACGCTGACGCTCTTGTGTAGTCCTACCTTTACTTCGGCTCGACGTGAGACTTGATGCGTTCAAAGGAAGTCCATCTTTGGCCCACGTAATGTTCGGTAAAGGTCTCCCTTGGACATCACAAGTCAGCGTCAATTCTCTGTTCGCTTCGATAACTCCGTCTCTCAAATCCCACGAAGTCAACGACACTTTCGGCTTACCTGTGAAAAACAAGACCATTCAGGGTATCACTTCTGCTAAAAATAACCATCGAAGAATAAATCACAGAATTTGAACTGCTTACTCAACACGTTGAGTTCGATAGTGTGGGAAATAAAACCAGCTTCGTTCCTCGCTTGACAAGTGTATAGGCCTTCGTCTTCCAGTTCGACATCGAAGATATGCAGTTCACCAGAAATTGAATCAAATAGCCTACAATAAAAGCACGGACCCATTAGCTAAATCAATCAATCTCAAATTAATAAGAACGATAATGAGAAACGTTGGCGAAATAATGTTGTTTGGTATAAGATAACACCGAATGTGTTTTTGCCAACGTTATTGACATGGATATTGATAAGATGGGTGTAAGGTAAGTCAGAAATATCCCACGGGCTAACCCGACCCGTCGCGACGCCGCAGTGGTACCCCCCCCCCCCCTCCTGTTGAAAACCACAAAGCCCTCTAACCCCACCCCACGCCCCGAGTCGATCCCCTCGGAGTGACCTGTCCTCAATGTGGAAAATCCTTTTTTAGTCAACTTCAGGAACCGTCAACATTGGGATCATACAATGGGCAGTTGGCACCTCAATTTTTCGTTTGCGATTTTCATGACGCATCATCCTGCCAACATAATATCATCATGTCATATTATGACGGGCCAAAAAATCTGACCCCAACATTTTATCGTTAAACGTTTCATGATGTGTAGATTTCAAAAATATGTTTTTGACCAAATAGGTACCTACTCGGTTCTCCATCTAGTTGTGTCCGAAGGTCTGCTGACCCTTTTCAAATTAGGCGTTTCTGGGTCTGCTGACCCAGGTGCTGCAATTTAACTCGACCCCATAGCTAAAACTCTTCATAAACGCTTCCATAATATGGGATATTATCCGATTTTTAGCCCCACAGAGCGCCGCGGGTTTGTGCGATTGGACTGAAAACCGCACTTCACGCACGAATCGAGTTTCACCGCCAGCTTATTTTATGCACTGCTTAAAGTCGTCTAAGCTGATCTTTAAGTTGAGCGGCCAAAACCGGGAGTTTAACGTGATTAATCCACACTTAACACGGAGATTTCAAAGCCAGAATGTGGCTGGGCTATTGTATAACAAAGAGGTAAAATTGTTTCTCACAGCTTGTTGGGTGGAACAGGATAATTGAGTTGATCCCAGGTGATCTCAGGTTCAGGATCTCCAAATGCCTTGCAGGGAAGGGTGACATTCGTGCCGATCAGAGCCTCGACGTTTTTCGCCATTGAAGGAGGAAAGGTTGGCTTTCCTATTTTTTAAAAAAAAAGGTACGTTTTGATGACAAGGAAAAAATTGGACACCTAGAGAAGACAACAAAATGGAGCACTGCTAGTAATCTAAACGTATGTAAGACGAGAAAAGCCCACTCACCGAGGACGACAACATTGACAAATCCCGCTGTGCTACCAGCTTTGTTTGAAGCAATTACCTGGTAGAGTCCTGCGCTTTCCTGCGACGCCAAAAATCTGAGGATTGCGAATGACTTCGGTAAAGCACCTGATTCATTATATATACAGCGTTGAGCCAAAGTGATTCTTACTCTACGGAGCCATCGTATGACGAGTGTCCAAATTCTTCGACGTCGACGTCCCCCTTCACCCTGTACCACGCCACATTCGCTCTTGGTACCGCTGAAACTGTACAGCGAAGTTCAGCCGGTTTGCCGGGAATTACGTGGACAACGTCCGTCGGGCAAACTACCTCGGGTCGATCTGAAAATAAAAATAAGCGAGCACTTTTCAAATGTACACATCCTGAAACGCTAGGCGAAAAGAAACCATAGCGTGTTTGGTCAACGACTTTTCTTTTAAAAAATTCCCGGAGAGGTGGATGCCAAATAGGTAAACAGTTTACTGATGATGATCAAGTAGGATGCCAAGTAGGTAATCAGTTACTGATGATGTATGTCTGGGTCAATCACAGCAACCTGACATCTTCCATAGGTGGGTATTTCAACAAAAAGGTGCCAACTTTGAAGAAAGCTGTGTCGAATTTTTTTTCTCGAAAGAACCCTTACAAATTTGTTATCATTCGACTCGTTAAGATGTCCACTATACGTTACTGGAAAGGGCGAGATAGTTTGACCATTTTTGGGAATGCTATACTGCTTAATAGAGTAAAAAGCGTTGATGAAAAGGACGGTTCTGGGCCAGAAAGAACTTTTGGCTCTACTTTCATAATTCCATAAAAAATTTAAAATCCGTTTGGACACCAACTTTTGACGCCAATTCATTTCTGTATCATGATCTGTGTCATCACTGCACTACTTGGCGTACAAAGTGAAAGTTGTTTGAAATTCATGAGTATCAAGAAAGGTTCCTCAACACCCTGAAACTGCTTGAATTTTTGAACGTCCGCTGGGATCGGTACACCGAGGACCATGGAGGAATATAGGAACCTATTCCTCCATGACCGAGGACAAAGATGTCATTGCCTACTTGAACGATGTAGCTACTAGGCGCTGGAGCGAACTACATGAACGAATCGGTGGAATACATGACGACAAATTACGACTGACGACACATCTACGATGCGGATAGATAAGGTGAGTTAAATGCTTCTTTGATACCTATTTTAGCGAATTTTCGATCGTGCGTCCAAACAGGCCCCGTTTCGGTTTCGTGGGGTGCGTCCAAATATCCTCCGATTGTGCGTCCAAACGGGTTCCGTTTTTAGGGCCGTGCGTCCGATGTTGGCTGTGTGGGTCAATCATAGCAATCTTTGCTGTCACTGCTGTTTGAGGTTAACGTTTGCAGTCAACATAAAACCCCGAGTCAAAAGGATGTTCACCGGGTATGAACCAGCGGACATTGCAAGTGTGTCAGAAAATTGATGTTCATTTTTTGACATGAAAATGTCTTTGCTTTGGCCTCCCCCCGTATTTCTGCGACGATTTTGTGACATCCTCCTTAACACACAATAAACAATATAGTCAGCAACACAACTACGAGCGTTCATTATAGAAACAACCACTTCATAGCTAGGTACCGTTGTTTCGTGTGATTTGAATCAATCGGGACCAAAATGAGTTTGATAAGACTTGAAAAAAATTAGCGAAAAAGCGAAGAAGCGGAAAACTTGAACATAAACAAAACACAAAAACTAGCGTGTCACTAAAAGGCATTTTCATGTCAAGGTTCGAGATTCTCACACTTTTTGTCCAGTCTGGTTGAAACGTTTTGACCCATTTTAACCTCCTGGCAAGGACGTACATGGGGATATTTTTTAATAGGTAGGTGGTAAGTTAACGCTTCTCCTTCTCTGCGTGCCATACCTGTAACCAGGCGTTGGCGGCCTCTCGCTACTAACTTCTGTTGAGCGTGTTGAACAGTTATTACAGAAGAGATTTTCCAGGGCAAGATACACTCGTTGGTTTGCCATTGCCTTCCGATCAGTATTTATACTGATAAATTTATCAGTATTTATACCTTCCTTTCCTTGTATGGAAGATGTCTAGCGGCTGCTGGGATCGAGCCACTGATAACCACCGAGTGAATCACACGACATAAATGACCGAGAGAAGTAGGTAGGTACTCCAGACATACACCATCAGTTAACCTAATAGGAACCTTCTTCCTGAAAATAAACGAACAGGTTTCCAAGCCAGACTTTCCTCGTTTTGTCTTGAGAGTAGATTACAGAGGGATTTTTCAAGAAGATCCATTGACCAAGCAACTTGTCCTTTACCATCGTGTAAACAAGATTATTCAGAGAATAATTTATGTATTCTCATCATAATCAATCATTATCAACCCAAAAGGCGCATTAATAGTTTGAAATAACTCACGTAATACGCGTAGTTGAGTTATGCGTTGATCGATCCCCACTGAGCTGTTTGCTACGCAAAAATAATTCCCGGCATCAGAATCCGAGACTTCATCAATGCTGAGTAGTGCAGAACCGATGCTACAACAACGAAATCACTCATAAGCCCCTATTGACGATTTGTCTCATTTTGTCAAGTAACCCTTGCACACACACCTAGCATTTTGCTCAACTAGTGCATAGCCGTTGAAAATCCAAGACAACGAGGGGTAAGGATAACCGATTGCAGAACATTTTAGTTCCACTGGTCCTCCAGCAACCGCCTCAGTTATGGGAGCCAAGTCTTGTATCAGTGGTGCATCTAAAATTTTATATAACAAACAGAAAAGTTCATTATTGATAGCCATCGAACATTGTGATACAGTGGGCAAACATGTAAGGGAAATTAACAATTACAAAGTGGTTGTTTGCCGATGGTGCAGAGGTCTAATCCAATGAGTTTGGTTAGGGAGAGAGAACGACTCCTCTGCTGAATACTAAATTGTTTATTCAGGTAAACAATTATAGCGTGGGGACCGGTTTCGAGCAACTAAGCTCATCTACAGCCCAGAGTGACTTGAGGTGGTTGAACGTACAATTAGTTCTGAAACATTCAGACGGTTCAGAACTGACGGTTCAGAAACGGTTCAGAACTAATTGTACGTTCAACCACCTCAAGTCACTCTGGGCTGTAGATGAGCTTAGTTGCTCGAAACCGGTCCCCACACTATAATTGTTTACCTGAATAAACAATTTAGTATTCAGCAGAGGAGTCGTTCTCTCTCCCTAACCAAACTCATTCAATTAACAATTAATATCGATTCGAGGTCTAAAATTCCTTCTCGGTGTAGCGTGAAGCGACTGAGTCCCCATAAATTGATTCTACGAGGTCTGATCAAAAAGTTCCGGAACTTTCTCAACAACCATGACCTAATGAAAAAAAATTTAAAAAAAGAAAAAAAGCGCAGTTCAGTACAGCTCATCCTGCAATCATATGAATTCAATCATTCAAGAATTGATGTCACATACAAGAAATGTTGTGATCAATTTATGTGAAATGCTTTGATCATATAATCAATACAACTACATCTTTGGCTGAAAATCAGGCAGTTTATTGATTCAAACGTCCCTGTTCACCTTCACAAAGTGCCTTTTCTGTTTTCAGGCCACTCTAAATAACCAACACAGATTTCTTCTACATCAAAGTAAAAGCTGACTTTAAAGGCGTCAGAGCTGGCAAGGCCGCTATTTTTTACTGAGATAGGGAATCCCGCTGAATTTCAAGACTTGCGTGCCCTCCACTCAGGCAGGAAACATGGAATTGGGGATATTTCTTCGAGTGAGTGAGCCCTGCATGCTGGTGCGCAGTGGAGCACGGAGAGGAGATGTACAGGCCCTTTACCACCTTACAAGGGCAACAAGGCTTCAAGAATTCCTCGGGTTCTTTCGTGGTGGAGGTGCTGGCGACGTTCAATTTGAACACACATAGAACAGGACAAAATTCTTAATATTACCGTACAAGTTACTATGAAATCTTACCACGCACGACGAGCGTCGTATCCGTCCGTGCTTCGCCCACGTCATTAGTCGCAATACAGGCGTAGTCACCAGCGCTCTCGTAACTGGCGTCAAACCTAATTAAAGAATAAATGCCAAAGTCTAAATGAAGTGCACACAGCAAGAAGCAAAATCATTTAAGGTAGCAGCTTAGGGCCTCAGAAGAGTTGGAGAAGAAAAAGATGTGCAGTTTACCTTAAGTAGCTAAAGCCGATCTTTTTCATTTTCTCGCCATTTTTCAGCCACTCGATCTCAGGAAACGGATCACCGTTCACTTCGCAGTGAAGCTGAACACTTTCTCCAATATTGGCGTAGGTGTAGGCTTCCCATTCTTTTATTTCTGGAGGAACTGCGCACAACGTACTTCACCAATTGACAGGCACTATTACAAGCCAATACCATGGAGGAAAGGAAAGAAAGTGGTTGTTTGCCGATGGTGCAGAGGTCTAATCCAATGAGTTTGGTTAGGGAGAGAGAACGACTATTAGTCTAGTACTTATTAGACTAGTATTCAGCAGAGGAGTCGTTCTCTCTCCCTAACCAAACTCATCGAAAGGAAAGAAGAACTCACTAGACAGGACCTCATGCGGAAATCGACGGTGGCGCTTTCCCTACGAGATGTAGTGAATTACACATAGTAGCTTCAAATCCGACTAGAGTGAGCCACTAGCCCTTCTTCTAAGGGGAAACCCCAAATGCCACGCGAATGACCCCAACAGAGGGTGAACCAACGCTATTAATGAAAAACTAAGACAGAGAGGGGGATACCGACTACTGACCCCCGCACCGTAGCCACAGACTCCCTTCTCGTGAACCCTTAAAAAAATGCCTACTGCCCTAACGACTTGGACGGCGGACCAATTCGTTTTTGGTATTAAGTTTAATGTCAAATTTTGAGCCAGTTCAGAGTTTTCGACCTCCATCGCAATCACGCGCCATCTTCTGGTTCAGTTTTGGCAACTCACCAACTTCAAAGTTCACTACATCTCGTAGGGGTCCCGCTGCAGTAGCAATCCCTCCGCCGTTCCACCACCGGGTTGGCGTTTTGAGAACGCCGTTTAACACAGGAGTGAGGCCTCCTTTCCTTCCTACCATGAGCCAATACAAACTACCCTACTGCAAAGTTACTCCTTACAACTCACCCAATACTCTTAGGGTGAAGTCAGACTGTGTGACGCCCGCAATGTTGGAGGCCCTGCACACGTACTTCCCAGCGTCAGCGAGCGATACTTTTTCAATCAACAACTCATT
Source organism: Pilophorus perplexus (assembly GCA_955831195.1). Taxonomy (NCBI): domain Eukaryota; kingdom Metazoa; phylum Arthropoda; class Insecta; order Hemiptera; family Miridae; genus Pilophorus; species Pilophorus perplexus. The sequence continues at coordinate 43,557,219 of OY037008.1, read as the reverse complement.
TGTGCTACTCACCACGCTAAAATACATGAAAACGGCCATCATTAGAATCGTCTATCATGTATAACCAACAAACAACAGGTTCAGGTGTTTTACTAACCTGCCATCCTGCCTCAGCCACGTCACATCAGGTAAAGGGTCTCCAGTAGCCTCGCAAGTGACTGTCAAAATATTCCCTGCGGCCTTTTCCAAAATGAACGGCAGAGCTTTGATCACGGGGGTGTCTTTCCGAAAAAACCAAAAATATTAGGCGTATTATAATTATTATTATACTGGAGGCCTTTATGATTAAATCAAGATTGTTGTCGCTCACCATAATGGTGCAAACGAAACGTTTTCGTATCCTTTCCGACAACATTAACAGCTTCACAAGTATAAGATCCCACAACGCCGTGATGAAAAAACCGAACAGTTAAAGAGCCATCATCCTGATAACAAACGCAAAAACCATCAACAGCCGTATTTTTAAACTGCCCCTCGTAATATTACGATCACAGCATACCTTGGAAACGGCCAATTCTGAATGACCTTCTACTGGTCGCCCGTTCAGATACCAATTTATCGAAGGACGCGGTAAACCTTCGACAACTGGACAAGCCAAATGCACCGTTTCACCTCCTTTGCTCCAAATGGAGTCCTCCAGGTCTGTCTCAATCATCGGCTTGACTGCAAAAACACGAAGTGGTAGAAAATCGAGAGTTGCAGCTGTGCGATGATCGGGAAATTGTCTTACCAGCCCCTTCAACAACGAGTTCAGTAGATGACTCCGCTCGTCCGAATGGGTTTTGGGCTAAGCACAGGTAGGAACCGGTGTCTTCAAGTTGGGTATCTGTACGTCAAAACAAAGTAGGTAATGATTTCATTATGGATATGCTATCACTAAAACTTATCGTCTTAACAACAATCACTTACTACTGATTTTAAGAACGCCATTTACGACAGTCCCTCTGACAGGAACGCCTCCTGCTTTTATCCACCTTATCTCAGGATCAGGAACGCCAGTGGCTCTACAGACGAGCTCAGTTGGTTGGGAAATCATCGTGAAGTATTCTGGAAAAAATGAGTAGGTATAACTAGGCTGTATAAGAAGATTGTGTATCCTGGTGGGGTACTGGAGGACGGTTTTTCGAAGGATTTCGGCCAAGTGGTCGAGTGGGGTATCATTTCCAAAGCAATTTTAGCGGGTTACATGCTCTGGGGAGGGGGAGGCAACTTTAGCGTGTTTCTTGTTTGAAGAGGGAGGCTGGCCTTGTCCACCAGCGTCCATCAGCAGTTCCTTTTGCACAAACAAATCTGATCAAACCTTTTGATCAAACAATTTTGATCCGATTTTGGTCAAATTTGCAGGGCTTCATGGGTGAAACTAGTGGCCTTTTCCCCTCGATATTTCTTACTATTTTTGAGCTCGATGGTGGGCTTGACTCCAACAAAGACTGCGATCTTTGCACTACTAGATCCAGCAATATTGGTGGCTGAACAGACGTACGTTCCCGAATCGTCCGGAGTCACCTTTTTGAGTTCCAGGCGTTGCCCAAGTAATTCGCGCCCATCCTGGAAGAAATAGAATCCCGAAGTGGACACTAGTAGGAGAATAAGATGGTAGAATGTACCTAAAGTAAACGGGTTTTCGGGAAAGCTCACACTTTTCACAGGTTTGACGCTGAATCTACCACGTGGTACTCGGGTCCATCTGACCTCAGGTTCAGGGGTGCCATACGCGTTGCAGGTAAGATGTAGGTCACCTTCGGCAGCTAATTCTACAAAGTTCTCTGTCGTGTAGATCTGCGGAGCTTCCACGTATTGTAACACAACCTTCGCCAAATCTGTAGGTAATAATGTTATGTTCAATTCGAACTCAAAATCTTCTTGACTGCATAATATTATTCACCTTCTCCTACTACGTTTGAGCCAGAACAAGAGTATGTTCCTTCGTCAACTTGGCTGGCATCTGAAAGAATCAGCTGAAGGGTGCCCACTGTTAGTTCTTTAACGCCTTGGTGGCCGTCAAGTGATGCCTGTGAAACAATACTTGCCTTTCGTTACACAGTCTTTGGGAATCAGAAAATGGTGAAATGAACAATAAATAGCCAGACCTTAATTATCTGCCCAGAACCGTTGTACCAGTTTAACGCAGGTCGTGGTAATCCTTTTTTTGCTCGGCAATTTACGATAATTTGGTCACCAAGAGTGAATTGTATTGTAGTTGAAGTTGCATTTGTCACAACCCTTGGGTGCTCGTGAACGGTGAGATGCGCTTTAGCTGCCCTCTCGCCACCTGCAGATATTATGATGAGTGAACCCAAGAAACTCTATTAGATCCAGGCAGCTACAAGAGGACGGTTCTTGAAAACTTACCGTTATTTCTAGCTGAACACAAATACCACCCTTCATCTTCAGGGCGGACCGGCTCGATGACTACCTGGTCACCCTCGATTTTCACGTTGTCATCGTTGCTAACCAGCTTGTAAACGTCTCCTCTATCAACTGATAACAGTTCATATTATGTACTACCCCAAACATCTTGGAAGTTTAGAGAGAGCAAAAGGCACTTACATTTATCTGGTGGAGAATCCGATTTCATCCATTTGGTCGTATATTTCGTAAGACTCGACACATTGCAGTGTATGACCTGCTTTTGCCCGGATATACTCACGATGTTGGCCTTCATTTGGATAGAAGGAGGCAATTCTAAAGAAAAAAAAGAAGAAAAAAATCAAAGTCAAGTATGGACCATCATGGAAGTTTCTGCATACCACCTTCCTATCATTAAATGCAAATTTTCCTTATTAATCATAATGGGGTTGGAGTGAAGGGACAATGCATAACACGGAAATCTGGTCTTCTGTACAGGACGTTCAACTGGCCCGACCTAGTACCAACTGGCCATCGATAACACTGGTCTAAAAAAAAACCCTGCTAGTTGCCGGCTTCTTTTTACCTTTTCTAACCTTACATTTTTAGCAACCAATGAAGTGAATTTTAACTATCCAGAATTATAATGTAAGGTGGATGCGGCGAGATAGTGGGAATACATCTTAAAAAAGACGATTTAAGACGAAGTAGTCTATTTCCACGGAAAAAATAGATCGCGGATTTTATCGTGGAAATAGACAACTTCGTCTTAAATCTTTTTTTTAATTTTTTTTATCCAGAATTAAATTTTCTGTCCCCCTAAGAATGATTGCCTGGACGAATCTATAGATAGACCTTGTCATGCAGTCAAGATCAAGCTACTGAAATGACCTGAACCATATTACCATCCATAATTTTAACCAGGGCAAGTTGGCCACCCAGCCAGTTGGAGACCACTTGAGGTCAGTTGACCACTGCCCCAATGTGGACATGTCATGGATGTTTGGGCTGGTTCGTGCACTTGCGACCCCAGAACTAGGATAGCCGAATGGATTGGGATAATAATCTTCTGATATGCCACTGAACAGCGCTACTTTTGTAATGTACGAGTCAGGAGAGTGCTGAGTGCATGAAGTGCGCTCTCTCTGCACCTCTATGATGTTATTCATCAAATGGTGACACTCGCTTCTCCACCAGTGTGGTGGCACCAGAGCGCTGTAATTTCAGTCCTGAGCTCGTTCTCAGTCGAGACTAAAGTTTGGAAGATGAGAGGGCTAGAATTCAATCCTCACAACCACATAATATGTGTCAAGATATTATCTTGACTGTTGAGCAGTCAAGCAGTTTGGCTTTAGGCCAGGGTGATCCACAGTGGACGCCATTGACCCGTGGAGGCAGAAGTATGTCCTCCGCTGGATATCCAGGGAGCGTTTAACAACGTAGGTATGGCTGGTAAAAAGAGCCCACTGAGCTATTTGGCCCAACTGTCCAGCTACCTGTCTGGGATAGAAGTCAAGATGGTTGGCCATAACCTGGCCGTCAGAAAGACTGTTACCAAGGGCTGCCCCCAGGGATCTTTCGTGGGGCAGCGGCTGTGGAATCTGGTCTTCGACGGTCTTTTCCAGGGTGCGGTCCAGGAACAAGGGCTTTGAAGCAGTCGCCAAGGGCAAGCACGTGTGGCCACTGGCTGGGGACTCTTCGTGGCCTATAGCTCAAGATTGATTTGTCGTAGACATTATGGCCGTACTTCCTGCACCAGAGCCACACAACCCCACAAGTAGCACACCTCCAGCCTTATGTGTTTGTGACACTCACGAATGTGTTACAGTTGGCCTCCACGTGGTGCACCCTGGGCACCGCAAAACGAACTGGGACGCATTAAGTACCTATTTTAATTTCCCTTGAGCGGGGCGCATGGGGTACAATTAAGCTGCCGTGGGACGCATGGTGTAAAATACCGGCTGAAAGACAGGGCAAGTTGTTTTTACACACCTTCGGTAAGTAGCTCGATGTTCTGAACTGCGCTACCAGCGGAATTCGTTGCATTTACTTTGTACGTGCCTTCCACTTCCTTGGTGATGTACACTAATTGAAGTACCACGTTGGAGCTGTGCCTATAAACAAGGATGTTAATAATTGTCGTTCAGTGCCCCCATCAGGTTGTTTATCAGTGGCTCAGCGGGTTGAGCGTCGGATCGCTGAGTCAAAGATGGCTGGTTAGATCCCAACAGCCGCTAGACATCTTCCTTATACTGATCACCTCTCGGAAGGCAATGGCAAACCATCGAGAGTATCTTGCCGTGGAAAACCTCACACATTTGCCGTTCAGAGCCAGCGTTAAACAGTCCCTATTACTTCCATAATAAGTGATGAAGACGCTCAACAGAGTTAGTACCGAGAGGTCGCCAACGCTCTCGTTTCATTCCCAAGTCAATGTACAAATCCCAGAAGTAAGTTTCCCTATTTACTTTTAAAAACTACAAGCAGATGGTCTTACTTTTTTTATTAGGATGAAGTGGTAGCTCTGTAAAATTTACATGAAACATTTAATGTTTCAGGTCGCTTTGTTGGTTGGTTGAAAACCTATTCAGTTGAAAACATGGATGCCCCCTCGCAATTTCATCCAATTGAGAAGTGCATTCTGTGATCAAATTCCTGACCAAGGAGGAGGTAACCACTATTGAAATTCATTTCATTCAGACTTGGTGACTTGGTAGACGGGGTGACAATGTGATGAGTGACCAAATGGTCCGGTTTTGAGTAAGTATTGCAGTACATGAGGAGCAGCGTAGTGGACGCCTTTCGAGTTCGACTTGAGAGGAGGCCATTGTCGCCATGAAGGGTGTTCTGATGGTTGACGACCAACCTACAGGTGAGACCATCAATGCTGCCATTTGTTGGAACAAATCAGGAAAAAACCTTAAAGCCAAAAGCCCAGGACTTTAGAAGAAACGACAATGCAAGGCCACTTTCAGCAAATCTGACACAGCAACTGCTAACAAAATTTGAGTAGGACTATTTTCCTGAAGCATTGCCGATATTTCTGAAACAATTACCATCACAACATCTACGAGCTTATTTGATTAAATGTGAAGATGGGAAATGAAACTACAGATGTTAAGTAATGCAGTGAGTGGACAATTTTGAGAACTTTCCTTGATTAAAAAAAAAAAAAAAAAAAAAAAAAAGAAAACGGGGGAGGGTCAAACACCCTCACTTTTCCCTACTCACTAGATCTCGCCCCTAGTGATTACCGTCTTTTCCCAGCATTGAACCCTTTTTGGGTGAACAGCGGTTTTTCAATTATGCAGAAGTCGAGGGTACCATCAACGAGCTATTAGTTTACAAAACATTGCCACACAGTACGCAGAGAGCCAGGAATGAGTCGTTCCGAACGACTCGGGGATTACCTACGGATTACCCGAATTTTCCTTCTTTATCATTATAAAAGGAAAACTTACTTCTGGGATGACCCTCGTAAATTTCACCTATTTGGCCCCACTTACATGTAACGCATTGTGTAATGCTCCTTGGTTTTAGTATTTTCAATCACAATCACCATCGGTATCAACGAATCGACTGAACATGTCATGTTGAAAGGGGCCCCTGCCAGAGCGACCATCCGCTTTTTACAGTCAATCTCTGGCGGACCTGCCAAAGCAAATAGAACCAACAATTGAAACCTGGAAATGTTGCAACTGAGTTTTTTATTGTTCGCGTTGCCGCACCTGGAAGTTGTGGTTTAATCGTTATTCTCGTCAGTCGGGTTAGAGGATATCCTTCTTTGGTAAATGCATTGATCTAAATGGAGATAGAAACAAAAAGGTATTTTATGGTTTAGAGATTTGAAGATGTTTCAGGTTCATTTGTACAAATATACGATACTTAGGATTGTCCCTCATTCGCCTTACCTTCATTTTGAAGGTTTTGTCAGGAAACTTAACTGGTCCTCCAAAATACCATCCCTTCTCTTTGTTCACAACAGAGATTGGTATCGTCATGATAACTTCACTTTCAGCGATAAGTTGGACGTCACTAACGTTGAACAACACAGAGGGATCTTTGGTTGCTAGAAAAACGTGATTTTCGAAACCTGCAAAATATTCGAAAAGTACGATTGAATCACGGATTATTTCGAGTAATTCTTTCTCGTCCTGCATCGGTAGGTATACCTTTATGTGGATGCCTGGACAGCTGAGAGGTGTCGTTTGTGAAAGGAACGGAAAACCCAAACATGAAATCGGTAGAACTGATTCCAGTCGCGACGAATGTGAAGGGAGACGTTGGGCTGGTAACACTCGCCGTCCATTCTCCAGGATCAGGGTTCTAGGAGAAAAAAAAAGCCATAGAGAGTAAGAAAAATGTAACAACTAAATAAACCCAATATAACCGTTTGGTTGTAGGTAAGTTGCGAAATAGACCCGATAACTACCGGAGGGACTTTGTAAGTACCCTCCTGTGACTTCTCCTCCCGATGTGATTACCCTCCCGTGACTTCTCCTCCCGATGGCCTGGATTCAAGAATGAAAGTATCCTCCCAGGGTTGTAATAAAAACAAGGTTGGTACCATTGCACGGCGTTTAATTTCTTCCCCTCTTTTCCCCCCAAATTTAGTCATATCGTAAGGTCAATCAATCCACCTAGTCTCGGGTACATGTAAATGCTTAATAAATACAAGTCAGGTAATAAAACGGTCATTTTGTTTTAGATTTTCGACAATATGCTGGTACTTGTGGGACATTATTTTCAGAAATGAATATAATGACAGGTCCCCTCTTTCAAATTTAGTAATGGTGCGTACTACCCACAAATCTTTCTTTTTTGTCCTACTGTCACGGAGAACGTGGAATTCATTTGACGAATTTATCTTGACGTAAATCTCACTTTGAATTGATATTAGTGCGTCCTTAAATTGAAAGATGTAAAGGCCGCTTTACACGCAACGACAAATCGTAACGATCAGGTTGCACCAACTTATCGCTCCAATAAATCGAATGGGAGAGGAGTGTTTACACGCAACGACAAATCGTAACGATCAGGTTGCACCAACTTATCGCTCCAATAAATCGAAAGGGGGAGGAGTGTTTACACGCTACGACAAATCGTAACGATCAGGTTGCACCAACTTATCGCTCCGATAAATCGAAAGGGGGAGGAGTGTTTACACGCTACGACAAATCGTAGCGATTAGTTGGAGGGACCGGCATCAACCTTCCAACCCAACTCCAACTCCAATAAATCGCTACGATGTCCCATTTACACGTTCCGATAAATCATAAAAACCGCATCTGAACGATAAATTGTTACGATTTGTCTTAGCGTTAATGTCCCATTTACACGTTCCGATAAATCGTAAAAATCGCATCTGAACGATAAATTGTTACGATTTGTCGTAGCGTTAATGCCCCATTTACACGTTCCGATAAATCGTAAAAATCGCATCTGAACGATAAATTGTTACGATTTGTCGTAGCGTGTAAAGCGGCCTTTAGGATGAGGGGTACTGAAATTTGAGTTGATATCGCGGGGCCAAGGTCGGGAGAGCACTTACCATTTGCCGGTCCCCACATGGGAGGGTAGTTACACAGGCCGCCGCCGGATTTTCTCGCGCGGGAGGGCACTTACATTGTGCCCTACCGGAAATCCTAATACGCATAGGCACGAAGTAAACGGGAATAAAATCGACTCATTCCTGAGGCTGGGTAGTCTCTTTGGTCTCCTTCTACCCCCTTCCAAATCCCATCAGGCTGGGTAGGCTCCCTCTGGTCTCAAATAGCTACGTAAACTCAAATCTCAGGTTCCATACCGCCTGATGATTCATTCGACAAAAAAAGTCGACTTTTGGGTCCGTTGCTAAAAATCACTTAACTCTGTTTTTTGAGGTGTTGAATCCGAAAACGGCCTCCGTTTTCTCGGGAGCCCATTTTTTCTTGAACTATGGCCATTTTTAGCCATTTTTAGGTTTCGTGTGATTTCGGGATTAAAAAATGATTGCCGTTACCTGCAAAGTCCAAAAATTCTGAAAAAATACGCTTAAGAGAATTCTCATTGAAAATATAACGCTGATTACGAATATATACGTGAGTCGAGGTCAAAAATCAGAGAAATGTCTGATTTTGCCAAAAACGCTAAAAAAAAATCAAAAAAAAAATCGTTTTTTCAAAACTAATGTCACTTTTTGGGTACTTTTTACCTTCTAGCGAACAAACTAGGGCCGTTAAAAATTGTATTCCAACCAAGTCTTGTAGGTAGATTGTTTCTGTGTCGAATGAGACCAACTGCGATTTTTTGCCTTTCATAATGAGGGAGCTATGATGTTTCCAAGTTTTTACCCTTTTTGTCCAAAATCCACTCCAGGAGTTCATGTTCTTTGAAATGATCAAAGAACATGAACTCCTGGAGTCGGCAATGCAACTTGATCGCAACAAAAAGTTTTTCCCAGGAATATATTGGACATGGAGGTTTGAATATTGAATGAATTCGAATGAAAAAAATGACATTAATGGCTTGAAATATTGAATGGCATGCTTAAGAAATTTCAAAAATTGGGCTGCAATATAAGCATGAAAATTCATTATCTGTTCAGTCACTTGGGCAAATTCCCTCACAACTTGTTTGATTTCAACGAGGAACAAGCCAAGAGGTTCCACCAAGATTTCAGGACGATAGAAGCAAGGTACCAAGGCTTCTGGGATTGCAATATGATGGTAGACTATTGTTAGTGCCTTCAAAGGGACAAACCAGCCGCCACTCATAGCCGAAAGGCTCATACAAAAACGTTTTTAAGCTAAAAATGGTCAAATTTTGTTCTTTCAGTTTCCCGACACAGCTAGTTTTCAAATTGTTCTTGATGGATAAAACCATCTTTGAATTGTAATGAATAAATTCATTAAATAAATTTATGCCTCCAAATCCAATGTATTACTGAGAAAAACGTTTTGTTGCGATCAAGTTGCATTCCAGGAGTTCATGTTCTACGATGTTGCCTGAATGGGTAATAACTTTGAAAAATCATAGCTCCCTAATTATGGAAGGGACAGAATCGCGGTTGGTCTTATTCTACGCAGAAACCATCTACCTACAAGACGTCGAACACAATTTTTAACAGCCTTAGTTTTCACGCTAGAAAGTAAAAAGTACCAAAAAACGCGACTTTGGTTTTGAAAAAACGACATTTTGTTTTAGCTTTTTTTTTTGGCAAAATTACATAATTCTCTGGTTTTAGACCCCAACTCATGTATATATTCGTAATCTGTTGACTGCAGTTAACGGCTATCATTTTTTTTTTTTTTTTAAATTCCCAAATGACACGAAAACCCTAAAATTGGCCATAGTTCAAGAAAACATGGGGCTCTCGAGAAAACGGGGCCATTTTCGGATTCAGCACCACAAAAAACGTAGAGCTAAGGTGGTTTTTAGCAAGGGACCCAAAAGTCAACTATTTTTGTTGACCTGTGTAATTGTTAAATGACAGAATCAATTTTTGCTCAATGATTCAATTATTGAATAATTTCGAGATAATTATTAACCTATATCACCAAATGTGTAAAATTAGCAGCGTTTTTTTTTAAAATATCTATAGACGTTATCTCCTCATTTCCTACTATTTATTCTCTTTCGACTCGTATCGCCTGCTTCCATTAGCAATTTTGAGATAGTTACGCGTGTTCATGAAATAGACAATGACCTTTGACTCTTTGGGATATTCCCTGTGAATCACAATGTTATGTCATAACCGCAAGAGTTCGACTAATATGTGTTGTACCTCTTTACTTTTCTGACCGTCACCTGATTAGTAGAGTTTCACACTCCTGCTCATTAATGACAGTTACTTATATGACCTGCACTTACCGGAATGTATAATATTTGGATGTTCGTCATATTCAATATATTCTGAACATGAACTGGTCGTCCCTTGGGATCCGTCACGTCAATGTGGGTTTTGCCTCCTGTCGCTGTCATAGTAATATTTTTCAGGTCAGGTTCCACGGTGAGTTTTATGTCCTTAGGGACCTTGCCGGTCGGCTCGCCGTGGTGCTCCGTAAGGATTCGACGATTTTTCTCTAGTTCTACTTCAACAGCCTCTAAAACCTTAGACGCCATGTTTACGGGGACAATAGAAGTCAATTTTTTTTTTTTTTTTAACAATTTACACTGTATATTGGAGAACCAAATATTAATTTCACTTTTGCAGCTTACCTTTTGAACATCATCTGGATTTTTATCAATTCTGACGACCAGCCCTGTGGTAGCAGCAGCAATGGTAGCATAAGCAATCTCCTGATCGTCGACTCGAACGTCATCACAATCATTAGTCAGTAGGAAGTACACCTGTAAAATATTGGTAAATGACATATCAATGATCACCACTCCATGTTTACAATGCTCGAGGCTAGTTCACCTGGGGTGCCATTAGGCTCCTCTCCAGCGCTACAAGAGCTTGTCCCTCTCTCAGCACAACTGTATCTACGGGTCCGGGGTGACGCCCTACAGCTTCTTCTGGGAATTACACTTCCTTTTACCCGTGAGCATCCTTAAGGCTGATAATGACCTTTTTGGACATGAGAGGCTTTTTGATTCAGGGGACTTTCTACGGTGGGATTCACGATGGGTCCCGGACGTTTATTAGAGATTAAAACATACACACCATGGGTCCCGGAGGGGTTGAAACAATGTACACAATAGGTCCCACCCATTAAAACAATGTCACAACTCTGTCCACCATTCGCACGGTAGGCAACAAGTGGAAAAATGTGATCGGTTTACGTCGCGCTACAGCTCCTGTTCTACTGGGTCTACAATCGAAGTTGACCAATGAATTATATAGGGAATGTGATGCTCTATCACTTTCATAGTAAGAAAGTTGCCGCAGGACGCATAGTTTCGGAGTTATACGCAAACAACTTTTAAAACGCTGCAAATTTTACACAAGGGTTTATTATTCTTTGAAATACGTTACTTGTGCGAAAATTTAATTCTGTCAATGAAAAAATTAAAAAAATGTTTTTTGGATTTTTTGTTCAAAAATGTGTTTTTTCAAAAATTCTGTATTTTTTACTCGAAAAATATTTAACATCCTGGGATCCTTCAAAATTCCCATTTTTAGCCCCATGAAAGCCGTAAAGATCGTCCCAGTGAAATCGGATCGTTCCGGGACCCCAAAAAGTGGATTCTACGTTCAAAAATACTTCGAAAACGACACCTAACTCGATCCCATAGCTAAAAGCCTTAAAAAAAACCCTCCCTTAGCCCCATTATAGCCCCAGAGCGCCCCACGGGTTTGGGCGATCGGACTGAAAACCTTGCGGGCACAACTAGATGGTAAACCAAGTATTTTGTCAAAATATCAAATTTTTAAAAAAATTCCTACTGCCCAAAAAGGCCTGGACGGCGGACGGCGTACGGCGTACGGCGGACGGACATTTCGGATTTAGAATGTAGACCTCTTGAAACGGATAATGTCAAATTTTGAGCCCGATCGGAGACGTCGACCCCCGTCGCGAAAACATAGGTGTATTATTAAAAGAATAATAAACCAAAAGTGCCGAAATGTTACCAAAACCGCACATTTTCTTGTCCTTCATGTCCCTACGTGATGGAATCCTGCATCCAAATGTCACATATCATGTTTGATAGGAAATGTAATTACTATTCGCGTGAAAAAAAAAAAAAAAAAAAAAAAAAAAAAACGAAATTTGAATAGGACCAATAATTTCCGAGGGAGCCAAAAATGTACCGAATATCGTGGCTTTTCGTACGTTTCGGTCCTTTTTCGTAGGTATCACTTGTTGTTACAACAGTGCCCCCCATTCGTACGATAGGCACTTTTCGACGATCTTTGGGTGCCGATTCTATAGAAAATTTAACGCTCTACAACTTTCATTTCTCGATAGGACGGGCCGTTTTAAATGATCAGCTGTTTGAAGTGCGAAAAAGTGACTTTTCGAAAAATTCGCCCTTTTTCAACTGGCTCTAGCTGAACTATTGTCTACAACCAGTGAATTCAATAGGAAATTTAATGCTTTCTCTCTTATAATAGTGACTTTTGCCGTAGGAGGCATATTTTCGGAGTAAGAAGCAAAAAAACTGACAAAAGTGCCCAAAGTTTGGAGATTTTTGCAAATTTCTCTTGTGGAGCCCCCCACTATGAATGACAATTATACATAACTTGTAATAACTACAGATAGCAATAAAGAAAAGGAAAGCAGAGAGAAAAAGATATGGACGGCGCTCGCCCCTTGGAGAAAGGCGCCTCCTTCCCAAGGGGGCTTCCCACCAAGGGGACTCAACCCTCTCTTGGCAACCATCTAGAAGAGGGGCGCTCCAAGGTGGGGCGCAGGTAATTGTAACTACATTTTGCCCATCTCTGGTAATTAGTAGAAGACGGGGATTTTCCAATGCACGAAATATCAAATTCCCATCCATCACCTATCAATATTGCAACCCATGGTTCACTCAGAACACACATAGCAACCCCTCAACTCGTAATTTTTTTAAATAACAACCTCTAATCGAAGGCTCGCAAGAGAAACTCCTGCCCACCTATCGATGATCTTTGAATAACTTCCGAATGGGTTATTGCACAGAAATCGTTTTGGACTAGTTAAAATCAGCGTAAAACCAGACGCCAAAAGTTGCACCTACCACGTTTTGGCATTATGAAAATGTCTCTAGTAATCCCTAGTAACGACCCTATCGGTTCTCGTCACTAAGGAGAGCCTCGTTTTCGACGAAGGAGGAGGCTTAGAAGAAAGGCGACAATTTTGCAATAATCACAGCGACTTTCCGATTTCAATGAGCCACCTGACGTTGAAATCGGCCCATGTCAGGGCTCAGCATTCCAGCGGACACCTGGAAGATCTGACCCAGAATCCTTTGACTTCCTCCAAAACAAACGGAGGCGTAAACATGGAGAATGCACGTCCGTGGGGGCGATGGGCCTTAAAATCTTGGTGTAGGAACACAGACACACCTACGATACGTAGGTATTCAAAACACACTCGTAATGGGACTGACTACGCTTCCCATGAGAATATTCCCAAGCAGTTCTCCACTCCAATTCGATACTTTACACCCAGGAAGCCATTCGGGCACTTCCAGGAGGCGACCTGGGAAACCTTCCCCAGTTTTCCTCACACGATTGAAAGTGATGAAATGAACTCACCCTCGGTGTTTTCAGAGGCAGCATTTTTTGAATGGCAGGAACAAGATGGTAGTCTTTGGCATGGGCATCAGTGAATACAAATATGTGGCTGTTTTTTTCTGCCAGGTCGATGGCTTTCATCAGGCCAACCAATGACTTTTCAGGACAGTCGCCTCCTCCTTTTACTGTGATGTTCGAAATGGTTCTTGACATTACGTCTCTGTCTCTTGTTACAACGAAGTGAGTATCGTGGTAGTTAGCTATAGGTAGTAATTCAACAAGGCAGTTGAGTATTAATCAGTAACATAACTCATGTCAACCTAAGAATGCCCGGTGTAACATTGATACAATTGTTAACTCAAGTACTCACCCTCGTCGTGAATGGGGACAAATATGAAGTTGCTGATGTGGCTCGCCTTGGAATTCAGTACGCTATTCATAATCATCAAAGCGTATTTCTTCACGACGTTGAGCTCATCACGCATTGAACCCGTAACATCGACCACAAACCCGAGCGATATACCGTCCACAACTTCTATGGTGGGGCCATCAGTACCTCTCTTATTCCTCCGGTGGAATCTACATTGTTGGTCGTCACGATGATTCTGCGGACAAGCTACAGGAGTCTCTAGAGGAATGTTGTCTTCCAGGATTGGCAGGATACGGTATGGGCTGGGGGGTTCGTGAAACGGACTATTGTCCAACAACTTGGGATCATCTGTACTTCCTTCCCCATTCAGTACACTGCAGGTCACGGTATAACACGTCAAAAGCCAAACTAAACACTTCATAATGTAACACAACGGGAGTTACTTGGAAAATGTTACGCCCGAGACAACGGAAACTCAGGAAAAATACCAACTGATTCTACGGCGGGTTTTCTAGTTTGTTATTATAATACTAAAAAAAAAAACTTTTTAACATTATTGATGCCGAGTTTATCACTGTAGGAGGCCAATCCAATCCCTGGGAATTTCGTCTGGGGTGCCTCTTATAATATGTTATATCGATTAAAAAAACTACGTGGAGGTCAAAACTCGGGTGATAAAAATTGCCCCCCCCCCCTCACAAAACCCAATCGAATGACTGGTCACTCGGTAATGGGGGAATCCAGAAGGACAAAGGTCATTATTTAGACGATGCCTATCCCTTATAAGGTTAGTTCCTGGTCTGACGGTGTCCAGTGGTCTGTCCACTTGCGCTAATACCCCTAATCCAACCATACATTGGCGCTAAGTCATCGTGTTTTGCCTACCATTCACTTCCGCGTACCTCCTGGTTGAGCTTTCAGCGCTACCCGGGAGACAACATGGAGAAGTTGCTCAAATTCGTCTCCCATATTCGGGGCTATTCATCCCTCGTAAAAAAAACTCCTACTAGCCTACTGATGAGTAATATTTTTTTTTTTTTCAAACCTAAAAAGCAACGTGCTGTTTTTTGAAACCGATTTCGTTGATATTCCGGTGGAAATTTGCTGTTGGCGCCGATGTTCACTGTACACCGCCAACTTCACCCGCGCTTGGCGATATTTGAAATTTTCATGTACAATACACGGCACACCTTCGATTGTTTCAGTTTCAAGACTCATCATGCCACTTTGTACCATGTTTATACTCGTACGTTTGACAGGAGGTGAAGCAGGACGATTCCGCCAAAGTCAATAATACGGTCTCACCAATAATTCGTTCTCTGTTACTCTGTGGGCCTCACCCATTCGCGCAAACGAAACAACTCTGGGGCTGGGTTTGATCGGATTAGCGCAAATGTATGGCAGCCTGTCTGTCGACAGCAGTTGACAGCTGTCCTAATGCCTTCTGAATGGCTGTTGAGGTCCGTCCAACAGCGCACCCGCAGTCCTGGAACGCCAAACCGTCTTCAAACTGTTGTAGCATTACTTAACGGTGATTCACGTGACAGCAAAAGTTCATACGGTGTCGTTTAGACGTATTTTTGGTCGTAGAATCCATTTTTGAGAGTCGCAGAACCATCTGGGAAATTGTGCACTATTAGGTGACCAACTCCTTTTCATAAAACGCTGCAAATTTTAAACAAGGGTTTATTATTCTTTGATCTACATAGGTTATTAAACATAAAAATTTGTTTACAGAATTAAATGTCTATTTGTAATTTTATATTTAAAAAAAATTGTTCAAATTTTTTTTGTTTTTTTTACTTGAAAAATATTTGTCCTCCTGGGATCCATCAAAAATCTCATTTGTAGCCCCATGAACGCCCTATAGATCGCAACAGTGTAATCGGATCGTTGCGGGACCCAAAAAAATGGATTCTACGTTCAAAAATACTTCGAAAACGACACCTGACTCGATCCCATAGCCAAAAGCCTTCAAAAAAACCCTCCCGTAGACCCATTTTAGCCCCACAGAGCCCCACGGGTTTGGGCGACCGGGCTGAAAACCTTGCGGGCACAACTCGAGTAAACCAAGTATTATGCCAAAATTTCAAATTAAAAAAAAAATCCTACTGCCCAAAACGGCCCGGACGGCGGACAGACATTTCGGTTTTGGAATCTAGACCTCTTGAAACGGATAATGTCAAATTTTGAGGCCGATCGGAGTCGTCGACCTCTGTCGCAAAAACATAGGTGTATTATTCCAAGAATAATAAACCAAAATCGGATATGTTGCTCTCCCACCTAGCCGATAAATATATCTAAAAGAATAAACTGTCGCAAATCAATAGAAATTAAAATACATTAGTAATCGCCTGGATCGCTGTTATCTGTGTCCTCATTTTCGCACAAGTAATCAGACAGATGATGTTGGCGATTACCACGCGGGACGTTAGATCTGACTTCTCTCCACGACCATTCAAGGGTGAATCTCCGAAAAGTGCCATTTTCTTGTCCCGGCACAATATCTCTACTTCTAGGCATGATAGGAAAGCAATTTTTTTTCCTATGTGTCGATAGGTACGGGCTCCATTCTTCCGTGT
This sequence comes from Pilophorus perplexus, assembly GCA_955831195.1. NCBI lineage: Eukaryota > Metazoa > Arthropoda > Insecta > Hemiptera > Miridae > Pilophorus > Pilophorus perplexus. Next base: position 43,540,775 of record OY037008.1, on the reverse strand, counting down.
CAGTTGGTGTTTTTCAGTTTAATATTTTTTTGGGTTGAATGGTCAATTGTTCATTCATCTGGCCTGTCCCCATCATGAGGTAGTCAACTTTCAGCATGTACCCCACCTTAACGTGAGAAGAAAAAATCCGCCAATATTTTTACAAGTGCCTATGAGCCTGTAGATTACGAGCTTATGTCTTTTGAATATTTAGTTAATGAAGGTTAGCAACTACTGTTGATAATCGTCCTGTCCCGAGCTTTCAATTCATTCATCTGTCTCCTGAAGTTCATGCTTGGTGAAGGGAAACAACAACTTGTGGGAACATTCTTATGCTACAAGTGGCACCACTGAAGCCCGTGGCTTCAATCCCTCACCATGAGGTCTCTCTATTATCCATCTTGTAGGCCTCCAAACAACTTCTCTGGGAAAGATCAGGTGCGTGACTTTTTTCTCATTCATTCTTCTGGTCATGGTTGTGGGTGTTCGAGTAGATCAATCAAAACGCTCTAAGTCCATTTTTTTAGAAACACCTGCATAGATTATGATGAGCTCTTTATTTTTTCTGTTTTACCTTTATCTACTAGTACAAGTGATTTATTGTAACAAATTTCATTCATCTGGCCAACAAACATTCTTGATGACCAGATGAATGAATATCACAGCAAAAGAAAGCCAGTAAATGACAGCGCTGGAGTTTGCCTTTACTCAAGATTTTGACACTTTTCGTTAAAAAATTATATACCATGGTTTCAATTCGCTGGATTTCTCTTTTAAATTCCGTCTACACTCTCATTTTTCATTCATCTGGTCGTAATCATTCATCTGGCTGTCAAACAGCTGAACGATGAAAGTTGCTGCGTAGCCACTGATACACAATAATCACCAAGGTAATGCAAGTTTATTACCATACAAAAAAGTTCAGAATTTCTCGCTTTTCAATGTTCAAATAATATTTGAACATTGAAACATATTATGTGACCCCGAAAATGGCACTTTTCGGAGATTCACCCTCAATATTTTGGGTGTGACCACCCGTGTCGGGATCGACGAAGTTATAAGAATGGTCGTACACACCCCGCCCGATGGTGGCTTAAAGCACCCCAAATTTCTAGTCAGAAAGGAATTGCGTCACACAAATTGGTCTGAGTTTTGGTGCCTTAAAGCCATCGAGCGGGGTGTGTTGAATGGTAAAACCTGTGAAGTGGCCTCTTTTCTAAGTAGGTTCCCACTATTTTACCCTTTTAATGCGCTCTATCTTGCGACTTTTTTTTCTTTGAGATGTGTTTACTAAACACTGTTTAGTGGACAACAAGGAGAGCAACATATCCGTTTTTTTTAAGAAAATCGGAGTTGGGTACCAAATAGTGCACAACTACCACCTGATTTGGGGATCTATGGGTTTTGCGTGGGGCTGCAAAATTTGTTGGCACGCCAAGCACCAAAATAAAGTGAGAGTTCAACTGAGTAGGGTTATCAATTTCGACTGCTCCCAACCATTATGGTATGATACTCATTCGAGCTGTCAGTCCCGTCCAACTGCAGTTGAACTGCTGCCAACCTACAGCGACGGCGGCTGTTCGTCGACCGATCGACATGGAACAGCAGTTAACTATCCCGAACAAACCTACTGCGTTCTGCCAAATAAAAATGTTGAATTGAATTGAAAAGCGATTAAAGGTTGATCCTCACATATCAGTGAAGTCAGTGAATCCGTGGACATCAGTGCTCCGTGCCATTCAGGGCATCAATGATAAATTGTTCACTGTAACCCACACAGCACCGTAACGGAGTTTTCCATCATGAAAGATTTCAGCGCGATTGGCACTGAATAGAGTCTGATCACGTCAGTGAAAAATGGAAAAATATCGGCAGCGAGCTATATGAATTTTTGGAACTGACGTGTGCTGAGAGCACCGGAGCCTCACTACGGTCGGACAAGTGTGAACATGCGCCGTCTTTCCCCCTTCGCAGAAAAACTTCCATCCACGAATTTTTTTTTCCATTGAAGGTCACTGTACTGAACAGAACGACACTGATGTATGAGGATCGACCTTTACAGAGAACGTAAATCATCTAATTAGCCGTGCTAGAGCGTACACAGGGCTGCCTGGACCTTAACGGAAATCATCTTGTGCAATAGTCCACCTTTGACTCAGAACACAGAAAATCACAAGAAAGAACGAGGTTCAATGACCTGCGAGGTAGGTACTTAACCTAGTTCACAAATCAGAAATAAAATAACCACGAGATGAACATTAGGCTAATCTATCCCAAAGATTTTGGGTTTGATTAGGATCTAAATGAGTTTTAGGTTGGAAGGATGAGTGGATTCGGAGAGAATTATTAAAGATTCCTCCACTGCACCATTTCGTTAGTGTACCGTCGTCTCCGTCACACTTAACATGACGCGGACAAACTCTCTTCTACTATTGGCGTTGGGTTGCCTCCTGAGAGCAGATTATGGTAAGCTGATATTTGTTGGACATGATCAAACCGGGCCTTGTGTTTTGAGAACAACTTCATGACTACTTGAACTGTGCTGCATACAGTAAATTCTCATTGAAGGACACGAATCGTGCTTAGATGCACACAAACGTTGTAAGCATCTGGTCTAAATCAGTTTTTTATCATTTAATAATGATTAACAGGACGTTTTCTTTTTTTTTCCCCCCGTCACGACACACAAAAGCGTTACCTACGCAACATAATCGAGAAAACTATAATCACATGATTGGTCGGTTGGTTACTGGAAACTGTTTCTACTCGACAAGTATAGGTCGACAAACATTTTTTGGGCACACAAAATTAATCATAATGATTATTTAATGATTTAATCATTTAATAATGATTATTAAATGATCTGACTGTGGAACCCTGGGTCTACCGTCCGTTTTTTTTTTTTTTTTTTTTTTTTTTTTTTCAATTCAACAAGTCACAACTACCTACTTCGCAAGCTTGTGTTGTTATGTTGTCTTGAAATCAATTGCATAGGGTACAACGGGGTAAGCGCGACCATGGGGCGAAGTGCGACTGCCTTTGATTCCTGCCCTCTATTGGGAGGGGTTTGAACTATCCCTAAGTGCTTGAATACTTTCATTGAACCGCAAACTACCACTGAAATGGAAGGTTAGCTTGGCGAATTCTCACCAAGGAAGGCGGCTTCAAACTGTAATCCTTTTGGTTTATTATTCTTTGAATAATACACCTATGTTTTCGCGACGGGGGTCGACGACTCCGATCGGGCTCAAAATTTGACATTATCCGTTTCAAGTGGTCTACATTCTAAATCCGAAATGTCCGTCCGCCCCACAGTGGTCCAGATTGCTAATCTAGCGAATCAAAAATGTTAGCGCCCCAGGTTTTTCATTTTGGTACGTTTTGAATACGTCTCTAGCTAGGTTTTTTCACGCTGAATCCGATGGTGAAATCAAATTTTGGCTATGTTGAGCCGTTCAGGAAATATAATTACCTAAAAGTGAGGATACCAAGCGGAATGAAGAATACAATATTTTCTAACGATAATGCAATATAGGTATTTGGGTAGTATGAGAAGTGATTTCATCCTTCTATTGCACATTACGAACTAAAGAAAAAATTACTCATGTTTTTCAGGAAAAAAATCAGAAAAATGGAAAAATAAAATTCAGACGCGAGCCGTAACATTCATTATAGTGATAATATCATGTTATGTCATCATATTATGTCGCTTAATACTAAATCACTATCATTTCCTTCGTCATCAAATTCTGACAGACCATCTGCTAACATTTTACGGACTTCGTCGTCTAAATCTTCCGTCTCCTTTGATGGCGGGAAAATTGTCAAGCTGGTTATCACTGGGTCGGATGTTACAAGGGTTACAAGGGTCGGATGTTGCAAGCTGCAAGCTAGTGGGTCCGCTGCATCTCTTTTTCCCCCTTGCCTCATTTTAATTTGTGCTGCGCGACAAAGTTCATCCAATGAATTTTTCTCGACTAGTTTTCTTACTAGTCTATTTTTTGTGGGATTACTAGCATCACTGAAGAGTTTCCGAGGCCTCCCCTTAGTCTTCACACTGCTGGTCATACAAGTTGTGTCGAAAAAAACATGTCTTCCATCCAACCATTTTCCGTGTTTGAGTAGAAAAAACGATTGAGATCGATGGCATTGATCCCAATATCTTTTGCATATTTTCAAAAAATTTGTCATTTTTACTTTGAATGACTCGTCTTTGGGCAGGTTAGGGTGTAAATTTGCTATATAGCTATAGCTAAACAATTATTATAGTATTTTTTTTTTTACCTTCACTTGGTCCATCCATATCACAAGAAATTAGAAAAAAAAATCAGCTTTCACCAGACAAGATTTATTGAGAGACAAAGTTCAAATAGGATAAGCGATAATTAGCTTGCGTCTGGGGCCCCCCTCCACAAATGAAGTACAATATCTCCATTCATAAATTTTATCAGGTTCTCTCCGGTCCTGTTTAGTCATCAGGTACCCTCTCCCTCACGATCTGACTACCTACCATTAAAAATTGAGGACCTCGGATTTTCGACTTTTGACTCGCCAGATTAGCGATCTGGACCACTGTGCGCCGTACGCCGTACGCCGTCCGCCGTCCAGGCCGTTTTGGGCAGTAGGTAGGCATTTTTTAAAAAATCTGAAATTTCGGCAAAATACTTGGTTTACCATCTAGTTGTGCCCGCAAGGTTTTCAGTCCGATCGCCCAAACCCGTGGGGCGCTATGGGGCTATAATGGGGCTACGGGAGGGGTTTTTTGAAGGCTTTTAGCTATGGAATCGAGTTAGGTGTCGTTTTCGAAGTATTTTTGAACGAAGAATCCATTTTTTGGGGTCCCGGAACGATCCGATTTCACTGGGGCGATCTTTAGTGCATTCGTGGGGCTAAAAATGGGGTTTTTGAAGGATTCCAGGATGTTAAATATTTTTCGAGTAAAAAAACAGAATTTTTGAAAAAACACATTTTTGAACAAAAAAAAATCCCCAAAATAAATTTTTTTTTGAGTTAAAAATCAAAAAAAAAAATTTTTTTTTTTTAAATTTCTGCACAAGTAACGTATATCAAAGAATAATAAACCCTTGTGTAAAATTTGCAGCGTTTTTCAACTTTGATTGCGAGTTGGTGTGATCCTCGATCCCAATACTCAAGAACCCAGCAAATTCAAGTCGTTAGTATTCTTTATTGATAACTTGAAGTGCTTACGTCACTTTTGCGCATTATTGTGCGTGTGGAAGGGTTATAGGTGGTGGGGTTGCACTTCCCCCCTTTAAAACGAGTGAGGGGCAAGTGCGACCCCAAAAGTGTGGGAAGTGCAGCCTAGGTATAATATAATATAGATATTATCCTATGTCGCATCCCAACCCATTTCTACCAAAATAATGTTACTAGAAACAAACCAATTCGTTTTTCTGGTGTATTTATGCTTGCGTTTTTCGCTAATAGCCTTTGCTTTCATTTTCTCTTCAGTTTACGGTTAAGAAGGGCACTGAGCGCAATTGCCCCTCCTTGGGCAAAAATAAAGAGTTTATAAAAAACAAAATGTTCCTAAAAAAGATATTTTTATTCAAAAATTAGAACTATTTTAGAAAAAAGTTGGTTAAAAAAAAAATAAGAAAAAAAAAAACAGAAATGTTCCCAAAGTAAATATTTTTAATTTAAAATAAATTTAATTAATTTTAAAAGTTCAATTAATATAATTTTATTACGGTAATAACATATAGGTTTTCATGATTTTAGGGGAAATGTGGAGGGGGCAAGTGCGACCACAAAGCACTTATGTAATTTTCGTGGTAGGTACAGACAGTCGAGTGAAACTATCGACTCGAAAATAGGCCGAAGGACCAAGGATAATAATATTATCCTTGGTTATGTTGGATATTATCCTCAACATAATATGTAGAATATCTACATATTATGTTGAAGATCATCTCATACAAATTTGAAAGCGATTGGATAAAAACTGTTGATCTGATGGAGGCTCAGTCAAATTGATCAAAAACTAGGTCGCACTTACCCCGCTGTGCCTTACAACAACGACTACGACGTTGTGTTTCCTCCATCGAGGGTCATTTTGAGTTTGAAAAGCGTCCACTTTGGGAAATGTTTCAGGAGCAAGGGGACAGGCGGAGACGTTGGACCAAGCGATAAGCCATCCCGCTGTTAAGACGATCGTTGACGACAGACATTATCAATTCTTCTTTGTTCATAACATTTCGGCTATTGACCTCAACCAAATATTCTCGTCCATACCATTGTAAGTAGATTTTTTTTTTTCAACTGAAGAAAAACTGATCCAGTTGACATGAATTGATTTCAGGCGTGAACGAGCGGAAGAAATTTTTTTTTTTTTTTCAGTTTTCAGTATAGACCTCCATTCGCTCAGATTCCGGCGGTCCCAGCGGTTCCTTACATGCCTGCGGCCCCAGTTGTTCCTCAGATCCCGTCACTTCCAGTCCCTCAAACTCCAACTGACGAGGACTTCGAAATACCAGAAGAGGAAGACCCGGATTATGACGAGGACGATGAGGATCATTTTCACGAAATAAGCCTTCACCTTCCGGAACCAATAGACGAGGAAGTGGCGTCGAGGTTAGAGATCGTTTTGGGCCAGATCGCCTATTCTCACTCATTTACTAAAATCTATTACTTCAAATTATGTTTTTCAGGTTGCCAGATATTGGTTATGAGGTGCCTTGCGGCCGAAGAGGAAATGCCGATGACGACAGCTTTAGAATCGTAGGGGGCTCGAATGCTCTTCCAGGTAGGTACTAATTTTCTAATACTTCTTACTTGATAAAATAATTTTATCATCACTCTATTATTGAATGATGCGTCACGCCTTTAATTATTAAAAAAACAAAGGCCGGGTGGTATCCGGCGTGACGCATCATTCAATAATGATGGTTTACGTTTTTTGGATGATTCTCTGAAAATAAGGCGATTTAAGTCCACTGGCTGCCACGGATTTCGCGTTCGTTCCCGAGCAAAAATGCCTCCTATGAAAGGAACGATTGGTTTCAAATTTGATGCAACCCCCCCCCCCCCCCACTAAATAATATATAATATAGTGAACCATATGGCCAGAAAAATAGTTTATCCAAGCTTTTCTCTTTCACTCCTTCACACTTTTCTAAAAAGTGCCAGTTTCACACTTTTGGTCAAATCCACTCTTTGAAGTGTTTTCAGCATTTTATGGACTCTCGTTATCAATTACCATCTAGTAGATTTCATTATCTAGTAGGCTCGGCCATTTTCGCGGACTTAACCATGATCCAACCCTTTTGAGTGTTTAAGAAGTAGATTAGTACTCCAAGTCAGTAATAAATGTCGTGTCTCATGCTGTTGGCTCATGAGTGTATTCTTGTTCAGCGGAATTCCCTTGGCAAGTGTCGGTCCAATACAAACCTGGTTCGGTCCACCGGCATGCGTGCGGGGGAGCAGTTCTGTCGAAGCACTACGTGATAACAGCAGCTCATTGCGTCGTCGGGATCACCGCCAGCAAACTGAGCGTTGTGGTCGGAGAACATGATTTGTACAAAGTGGAAGGTGAGCTCCGAGTGATTGAATAAATGTAATTATTAATGACATCAATCTGAACGTCAAAACGGACATTTTCAGGGAGAGAACAGCGTTCGCGGGTTATAAACGTAATAACTAAAGGGTTTGTAAAAGAAACGTTCAGCCACGACATAGCACTTTTACAAGTCAGTCCACCTTTGAAACTGGATGGAAAATGGGTAGCGCCGCTCTGCATACCAAAACCGAACACCAAATTTACAGGTACCTAAACGCCCTCTTTTCGCTGTTACGATCAATGGCAGTAAATTTCGTTAATTTAAAATGAACAAATTGTTATAGAATAGCTCATTTAATTTATGTTTACAGGGGAAGCAATCGTATCAGGATGGGGGAGGCTGTCAGAGAACGGAAAGTTGCCCAACATTTTGCAGGTGGTTTCAGTGCCTCTCATTTCAAAGTCGAGGTGTGACGCGTTTTACCGAAGAGCAGGATACGCGCATTTCCTCAACGAATGCCAACTTTGCGGTGGTTTGGAACAAGGCGGTAAAGACTCGTGTCAGGTGAGGTTTATAGATTAATTTCTATAGAAGTTTAATTTCTAATAAGTTTAATTAATTTTTAATAAGAGTAAGCGTTTTCGAGATACCGCGAGAATCAAGAATCTATTTTTTGGAGGTCTTCACGGTCCCTTTGAATCGTTGACTCGTCATAAGTCAAGTACAAACTTGAAATAATAACATGTTGTTGTAATAAGTTGTTAAGGAAAACACAGAGTAAGACAAGCCATCAATTGAATTGAATAGATGAGCGCAACCTTTATGTTATTACGATAATATCAATTAAAGGCTCATTAAATATATTATATTTAATGAGCGAGAGAAACTAAGAAACGGTAGGTATCTAGCGACCAAACTATGCCACACAACACATCAAAAAATCCACGTGATGCTCATTACCTACGTAAACAACTGCACCCTAACGACCGATGCGTAAGAAAACCTTAATAAGGTTAATATGCCGATTAATAGGCCGTTAATAATATGCCGTTAATAATATGCCGATTAATAGGCCGTTAATAATATGCCGATCAGAGGTAACGAACGGCTCAGGCTGCAAAAATCGTATTGGAGTCGTTAGAATCAGCCTAAAAAGCTCATTCCATAGACCCTTGTACCAACGAAATCGGACAAAAACTTTCGTCCCCCTTTTGAGGCCTCCTTAGTTAAACATCAGAGATAAACAACTTTCGTCGTGAAGGACCTCCCGAAAACCGATGAAGGGGATGAGGGAGGAAAAATCAAGGTAGCCTATAACCACCCCCCGAACTCGCTGATCACAATGAGACCACCCTCATGAAAATCTGTTGAGCCGCTCGGGCGTGATGCTGTGATACACAAACACACAAACAAACATGTCGAAGAGGTGAGCGCACCTTTCCATTTTTTGAGGGAAAGGTTGCGCTAAAAACGGACCGAACTGATGATGATCTAATCAACGGAAACTTATTCTTTATCGTGGAAATGGATACCTACCTACTACTACGTCCACCAGCTGGGTCAGAAAATGAAACTCACTTACTGGGCCTTTCCTTCACTCAGAAATATAGCTCAGCTTGCAATCTGAAGCAGATTCCTCAATGCAAATTCTTATCAATACTAGTAAATTTCATCAAAAGTAAACGAATTCATTTCCACGTTTCATGCCTGAAAAATTTAATTTACGAGGAAGATAGGAAATTGAAAGGGCTTTCCAACGGTATAGTCAGATTTGATTTTTGATCGCGAAAAAAGGGATTTTAACGTGGTTGACTTTTATTTTGAGCGAAAAAAATCGCTTAAAAGTTTAGCTGCTTTTATCGCTTAGAAAATTAACCTCAACCCGGGGAGCGAAAGAATAAAACTCAATATCTGATTTTCAGCGATTCCAAATAATAAAAATCACTGCAATTTAATCTGTTCGCAGCATGTTTGTCAAATCAGCCATTTAGTAAAAAGCCTAGCCTTTTCACAATAAGCCGCCTTTTTGTGAAAAAGAGTTGGAAAGACAATCGGCCTTTTTGTAAAAAGTCTTTCAGCTTCATTATACTGAGACTAAAAATAACAGGCTGATATTCATTCCAACGTTTTTAATACAAAAAGGCGACGTATACAACATAATAAAAAAGGTCCCACAACATTTATCACAATAAAAGGCTCGCACGATTGAAAAAAAACAAAAAAAAAACGGCATACTGATAATCCTCCAGAGAGAACAACTCAGTCCAAATAAGATTTAGAACCTTGAGGAAAGACTTAATATTGAGCTCTCGTATTTGCTGGGGCATAGTGGTGAATAGACTACCACCAACATTGGTTCACCCTGCTGAACAAGCAGGAAGGTGATAATGATAATAAGATTGTTTCGGGACCTAGCTCCTGGCTTGTGAACGCCAGAGACTGCTGAAAGGCCTCCTGAAGACAATAGTCCTTACCAGGTTCAGGGCTGCCATGACATAATATATTATATTATGCGCCGAGATCGTAAGTACACCCGAGCGATGTACAACATTCATTCCGCGGCAGATTGGCTAAGCTAAATTCGTATAACAACTCTTTCGTAGCCTGATGCCCCACATCACTTTGCTCGCGACGCACGAAGCCTTGTCATGAGACAGCCATGACAAGCAGTTACCTATCCTCCATCAACCCCCGGAAATTCACACTGATCCAAACGTATACTTAGGCCTATTTCGAGGGTCCGAGTCTAAATTAAATTTCAAGACCACAGCAATGACAGAACACCAAGTTTCTATTAGCGATGACCACATTGCAAGCTTTTGTCCAACTCGTAATGATACTTCGATCGGTATTAATACAAACATTCCTTATCTCAGACTATTTACGAGTACAGCCATAAGTCCTCAGGCATTTCGAAAAAAAAGTGCAAGCATTCGAGGTTTTTTTTTTCATAATAGCGGTTATCAGAATCGTATGTTGCATTCAAGATCTAGGAAAACGCCTGGAGAAGAAAGGAAGTCTACAAGATCTATGAACACTGACCTGCAATCCTTTGGTGAGGCAACACTTTTGGGTTATACTTGAGTTCAGTTGAACCTTCACAAGGCTGCGGCAAGCGGCAAGAGCCTGTAATTTGAGCCGAAGCTACAATCTGATCCAGGTTCAACCCTCAACTCGGGGATTAAAAAAAAAAAGAAGAAATTGGCTATTATATGACGAAGAACTAATGCAGTTATCGTCGGTTGCACTCACTGCATGGATCAAAGCCCCCTAAAAAGCATTACAGTGTTTTGGAGCTAGCGTGAAATGCAGTTAGGGACCTAGTAGATATCGTCCGTTAATGCAGACAGCTATTGATTTTGTTGTGTTGTGTTCCAGGGTGACTCTGGAGGGCCACTCGCCTGTAAGAAACCTGACGGCAGGTAAATCCACGTTGGTTACCATCCTAACGCAATATCAACATAGCATCATAAAAATGTTACAATAATTTGTTTTAGATACTATTTGTGCGGCGTCGTAAGTTGGGGTGTAGGATGCGCCCGCCCCCATTTCCCCGGCGTGTACACTCAAGTTTCATGTTTCTACGACTGGATACGGAGAATCACTTACGCCAGAACTTTCAAAGAAATAGAAGAAAACACCGACGTGCCACAGAAATGATGGATGACGGACGCAGCTTCATGGGAATATTAAGCCATTGACGATGTTAAGCATTTACAGGTTTATAACACGGTTGCTAAAATGTTGTTGAAATATATCTTGTTTGATGCAGTTACCTGACGTAATGCTGCCGTGCCCTGATCCCAAGACAGCGCCAATTGTGGTACAAGTATTGTACATATAAATAACGTTGATATTGTAATGTTGTATTTTTGGTCATTAGAAATTGCAATTACAAAAAAAATAATACTCGATGATCACTTATTCATTAAAAAAATACCCAAACGAGTGGAGGCGAATTCCATTACCTTGTAATATAATTCAACATTCATGTTCGGGCTAAAAATACATTCACGAGAAAATACAATAAGGGAGGAGGGAATCTGGTAAGAGTGAAGATGGGGACCCTGTCATTTTGTAAGAGTGGCAGGTTACATTGTCAGAGTTCAGGCTAAGAATAGAAAAGAGTGATGGGACAACTAGCGCACCACCAAAGAACTTCAGGTTTGGGATGTCCGATACTCCAAAAAGGAATCATTTTAAATCAAATCCATTTATAAAAAAAAAAAAAAAAAGCAGCAAAAATTAAAAAGAAAAAAAAGAATCGTTCTGTTTGAACTCACAGTTTTAGCTCGTCTTTCGGTAAATAAAGAGATGGGCATAGATAAAAGTCAATTTTAAATCGCACCCAAAATCGAGTAATCAATCAAATTGATTTTGTCAATTTGTTTAAAGATAGTAATCATGAGATGCCATTTTCGGTTTGTTCATATAAACAGTCCTAATCGTACGAAGCTCACAGCCTCATTTAGTCTGTCAACGCCAGAATCCAATACCGACGATGTACCGAAGTTTCTGCTCACTGAGTAAGCAGTTTTATTTTGTTGGCAGATCGCAAAGAAGTAACGAGTAGGCTATCTGTACTGCCCTCCGTATATGAAGAACGTCCTCGATATGTCCATTTTTTCAATTTTTGAGATGAGCACAGTGTGGATTAGCTCTCAATTAGGCGTAACCTTAAGTTGTGCGCTAAGCTAGAACGTTCCATGTGCCTGAAAAGGGCTTCGACAATCGATTTGTCTTACGTCAATTTTTCATGTTTTGCGTACTCTATTTGACTAAACTGCCCTCATTCAACCCTACAAGGCTCAAACTTAATGGACATAGGATGTTCAAGCCAATTCCAGGCCGATAAAAAATACTTCTACTTATCATAATATCTAACGTATTTCTCTAACTAAGATCACACTAGTCCCGAGCAATCCTCATACGTCTTGCTCACAGCTTTCTATTACCTACTAAAGTGCTTTTGTGATTTATTTATTTATCCCACGGAATGGATCCTAATGAGAATGCTAGGTTGGCTTTACTGGTAAGTAGTATAGTACATATACTTTTTTTTAAAGATTTAGATAAGTAGTTGTTAGTTAGTTGTTGTTTTAGCAAATAGTTAAGTTAGTAGTTTGTTTAGATAGTTGATTAGATTTAGACAGTAGATCCGAATTTTAGATAGTACAGATGATGAGTGAACAATGGGGTCTGGAGCCGTGTCTTGATCTTTATTTTTCCGAGAAAGTACTTCACGTAAAGATAAGAGAAAAGTGGGGTTTGAAGCACCTCCAGTGCAATTTGAATTATTGGCAAGCCACCAAAAATTAAGTTTTTGAACGGAACCGCGAACTTGGCTTCCGAGTTGAAAGCTGTGTGATTGGCCACTCATTGACCAATGACAAATCGGACGGGTGGGCTACAAGCTCACAACCAGGTTATCTAAGCGCAGGTTAGATTCAGGTTATTAAAGTAGATAACCACCAAGCGGAGAACCTCCATTGAATTTGTGGATTCACTACTAGAAATTTTCATCCTTTATTTTTCGCTGTGGAATAAATATTCCTTCCTATTCCGCGATTTTTCAATAGGTAGTTATTGTCGAATGGTCGATAAATGTTCTAGCGATTCGAATTTGAAGGCAACAACCAAAACAATCATCAGATTCGCGTCCCTCGGGGCAGAAAAAAAAAAAAAGAAAAAGAAAATCGATTCTTACAACATCCAGTTTAAAACCTATCCCTAAAATAATTATGAATGTTCTTCTTCTCCTTCTCCACTACACCTCAACTATGGAGGTGGTTTTTCATGCTCTCGGTAGTTTTGATTTTTTTAAACGTAGTGTGGAAACAGAGTGCCGAAATACAAAAATATGTAGGTACCTGAAGTCAAAAGCAGAAAAGATATGTTGGGGAGTCACAAACAAGTCACCCAATTCTTCACATGACTCACATTTTTCAAAAAGAATGATTCTTTTAAGCATCCCTCCAGGTTGACATGAATGCTGAGCAAAATCATGCTCGATTGAAGGTAGCCTCAGTACTCGGCTATACTTTATACTAAGTACAAAATGGATCTATCTCGCACGTACCTATTGGATTTCTTCTGCAGTCAAGAACCTTGCCCATAACCTTATATAATTTACATATCACAAAGTTCAATTTCACGCAATCGATCAACGATTGTCCCAATTCCCTATTCCTCAGCTCCGTTTAAGCGAATCCTATTCAGCTTGCCTTAAACGGGCCAACCTTGTGGTAAGCTCATCTTGTTCTTGAGAAGCTTTCGCGGGGGTTCCCATATTACTAGCGTTGGGCAGCTCCATGTTCAGTTCCAACCTAAGGAGTGAATATAATGAGTGGTGCAACCATGTTAAATGAGTCATGAAGTTCAGAAATTGGCAAGAACATACCCAGCTTCGTCAGCAACCTGCTGCAGCAAATGATCCACGTCGCCTTGAGGCACCGACGTTGTCACCGTAGCCGACATGGTGTTTTCCATGACCGAACTCTGAACGTCCAAGTCTTCGAATTGATGTTCAAATTTGTCCATAAGGTTCGATATCTTCTCGAGGTTCATGGACTTCATGGCGGCGTCCATCGCTTTGACGACGCCCGACATCGACTGAGCCACCTGCAACGGCACATTTTACACCACAGCTGAACAACCAAGACAGCAACGAAATTTGTTACCATTGCTGACCTTCCGCGTAGTCAGAGCACTTTGGACGCGACTGGCAACTGCGTCAACTCTGGCGCTCATTTTCAAGTAATTCACAGCTTGATTTTTCTGGCGAATGGCATTTTCCGCGTGAATCCTGGCAACTTCGACGTTTCCTTTTTGAATGGCCTTCTTCGCCTTCATTTTTTCAGTTTGTTCTTCTTTCAAACATTTTTTCGAGCTTCTTTCCATCTCTTTTACAGCAAACTTGAGGTTAAACAGGTGGTCTGCAAAAATCTTGTTAAGGAACAAATAAACGGGGTAGTAAAGAACTTACCGACGAAAAGAAATGCACAAGCATACGATAACATAATTATCGTATGCAGCATACTGCATTTACAGCGGTTCTCAGCAGAAGCGAATGATTTCATAATAAACAATAAACATGAAATGTTGATCAAATATTGAGAAAATGGTAAATGTACCATGATAGATATCGTTATTAAATAATCACAACACAAAAAGAATCATTTTGAAGTTTTGAGAAACGGTCGCATCATTGGTGCTCTACATGGCGAATCAAATATGACATTACATAATACATAATATTATTGAGAATAACAAAGCAGTCCCCATTTTCCCTGGACTCCCGAAACCTCCACGATTCTCTCCCATCACCGGGAGAGAATGGAACCGGGTGAGTGTGCTATCGTATGTAAGGGGTCTAACTGTGCAGATTGTCGGCAACAAGGGAAAATAATAGATGTGATGAGAACAGATGTGATGCCCATATATTATATATAATATATGGGCATCACATCTGATTCCAATTTGAGAAAAGATCTTAAAAAATTAGGAAAAATAGATAGAAGCTCTCTTAGCACGAAGAGGAGTGGCACTGGACAAACGTCGGAGGGACTTCATGGATGGTCTGAGGCTTCAAGGATGGTATGAGGGTTCATGGATGGTCTGAGAGCATCCATAAAGCGTTTCGGACCATCCGTGAACCCTCCAACCTCTCAGAGCATCCAAGAAGCCTCTCAGATCATCCATGAACCCGCAAGCTCTCAGACCATCCATGAAGCCTCTCAGAACATTCATGAACCCTCAAACCATCCATTAAGCCTTCAGACCATCCATGAAGCCTCAAACCCCTCAGACCATCCATGAAGCCTTTGACTATTCGTGTCCATCAGACAGATTCTGCCAGTAGGGAAAGGCAGTGCAGATTATGGACCCTTGAACTCAAATGAGTGATAAATAGCGTAGATTCTACGCCTTAGAATATATAATAGCATAGACTGTTCTACTTTGAAAGCCGGTATCTTAAACAGCTAAAACTGCATATTTTGACAGCCAGTCAGTGAGGCTTCTCAATAGGAAACCACACGACCTGTACCATTGTCGCTGTTCAATTTCCAAGTTGAGTGGATCTGCCAATTTAATTCGGGGTTGAGTTTAACCTTGAAGAAGAATACCTCTTTTGGGGTTTCAACATTGGAAGGCAAGTCTCTCAGACCGGAATAAATCACATTTGTTTCGTCAACATTTACAGAGAGTCTGTTTCTCGAAACCAAGTAAAGCACCACGCAAGAGTAGGGGAACATAGGCAGAGAACAATATATTTACGGACTGCTTGCGGGTAAGTACGGTAACTGTTAACCAGTGAGACAGCAGATTCAGAAAAATTATGAGATTGAGAAGTTCGACAACCAGGAGCGGGTGGGATGCAATACAAAACTTTAGCCATGTCAAACGTTCCAGATGTGTAGTCGCCGGCCACCAGATGATGTCCATGATCAAATAACTTTGTTGAATGTTAGTAATATTTCAGGAATTCCATCTCCAGGTCGACAACATTATTATCGTTATAAGGATTATTATTACTATATTACCTACTCGTGAGTCATGATATTAGTCATCCAAAGGATACTCTCCATGGCAGAAGACATCTTCTTAGCTGTAGACTCTTTAGAAGGAATTAGCTCAACTATTATGTAACTACCTATAACCGTAGATAAAAAAACACTTACGTTATTTAAAAACCGAAAATGATTGAAAAATACAAATGAAACCACGAACCAAACTTGTGTTGGCCGTTCTTTGCTTGAGTGATAACATTTCTTCTTTGTCGCTTATGATTAGAATCATTGATAACAACAACAGCAATCGACACATAGGTATGTCTACATTGTGAAAAAAATATATCGTTTTAATTATACAATGTATCGTAGAAAATATCGATTCAACGTTATATCTCCTATTTTTCAACAATTAAAAAAACTCAATTTATTAACTTAATTAAGGGTTGACTAATAAATTGATGATCTGCTCTCTTCGTGTAATCTCTGATGTTGGAGATGATGGTGGCCATTTCAAATGGCCCATTTGAATGAATGTGGTTGGTAAGTAGTAGGTAACTACAAAATGTGTACCTCAACAGCTGAGGTACGGTTTAATAAGCTGATTTCCTTAGATCCTAGATACACTGTCTCGTGTTTCGGATTCATTTCTGAACACTCTAGGAGAAAAAACGTGGAAAATTTTACACAAGGGTGAATAATTCACATTTTACCTACCTACTAACATCAAAGAATACCTATTATTCTTTGACGTTAGTAGGTAAGTAAAATGTGCAATAATTAAAAAAAAAAATCAAAAATTAATTAATTAGATACCGAGGTGTAGGTACCTACCTACAGCCTATATCTACGAAAAGTTATTCAAAAAATTTAAAAAAAAACAAAAAAACATAATATTCGGACAGTTTCTGACCCCGGAAAAAGGAATGTTCGTCCTATTTAAATATTGCTTGGAAAAATCCACCTCATTAAATGGAAATTTTGAACTCATTTATGATCCTTTAAAACATCCAACAAAAGATCCATTTGTACCCACTTGAATGCTCCAAAGATTCCCACGGTGGAATTGAATCGTTCTGGGACCCCCAAAAATGGATTCCGCGTCCAAAGGACGAATTGGACGGATTGTTAGTAGGTACCTACCGAAACCCAATAACTTACAATCTTGACTAACCCCTCCCGTAGCCACTTTTCAGCCCCACTGGTGTGGGTGATCGGGCTGAAAATCTTGCGGGCAGAACTAGATGGTAAACTGAGCATATTGTCAAAATTTCAGTTTTTAAAAACCAGAATATTGAAAAATGATGTTGTTGTGTCGATATATCGGAAGAAAAATATCACCAAAAAGTATCGATTTATCGATATATTTTGAGCACCCCTGCGACACACATGTTTTGTGATAACGCTGTTGCCCACCGCGTGTTGGGTGCCACCTCAAAATTAATAGTGGTTTTCCAGATTTCGAATAATTTCGTCGGAAATTTGACGTGACAGTGGGCGACGGTGAGATAAAGTCGCCGATGCACGGAAGAGAGTCGCCGTGTCACTGATGGTTGACGGATGATCGTCGCAAGTGCAAGCTTGTGCAACATTCCACAAGAAGTTCGTAAGGAGTCCGACGACAATCGTTTCAATTTATCGGGAAAATGCCGTCTGACCAAACTCCCCAGGCGACCGTCAAAACGGAAATCGGGTCGTACAAACGGCTGCCGTCTTTCAGAACTCCGCGGGATCTAAAATTGTCGCAATTCCGCGAATTGGCTGGAAATGGTGCAGCAGATGTGCGACCGAAGAAGGTTTTTGTTCCGAATTTGAATGTGCATCGGAAGAGAACAGAGTGAGTACATTGTCAATAATATTGACACCATATTATGTGAATATGATGATGATGATACTGTGATTCACCATTGGGAAAAGCATGACCGAAATCAGGGCTAGAAATGAAAACTAGAAAAACTCCAGGTGGTTTTCACTTTAACATAAGGTAGGTTCCTTATGGTCCTTTAGAGGAACCATTTTTCTTCATGTTCTTAACTGCCTCTATAGCTCTGCTACGGGCTCTATAGTTTATTATAACAGTTTATGGCTCTTCAGACCGGTTCTATGGCTCCTTAAACAGTGTTATATCGGCCATTAAAAAAAAGTCACGACAGTAACCATTCACTTGTCTATAATAATAATTATTATAGAGAATAATTCTCTATAATTACTTATTATAGAGAATTATTATTAATAATTATTATTCTCTCGAAAAAAGGTTTTTCGTAAAACTGGTTGTTTTGGTGTACAACCTTATCTCGAAAACGGATTATGCGTCCAAAATTATTCGAAAAAAACTTGCCCTCCTGGGATTCTTCAAAAATCCCATTTGAAGGCCCACGAGAGCCCAATAGACCCCCAACGGTGAAATCGAATCGTTTTAGAACCTCCAAAAATTGATTCTATGTCTAAAAATACTTCGAAAACGACTCCTAACTCGTCATAGCGCCGGTTTTGGGTGATTGGGCTGAAAACTTTGCGGGCACAACTAGATGGTAAACCATGTATTTTGTCAAAATTTAAGATTACAAAAAAAACCTACTGCCCAAAACGGCCCGGACGGCGTGTTGTGGGGAGAGACCCCCGATTCTAAAAAAACCTAATTGCCAAATTCTTGTTATCTTCGACAAAAGTTACACCTGAAAGAACTTTACTGGCAAATATCATCCCACAACATTTAATTTATGGCTATTTTTCAAAATTTCGTGCTAAAAATCACTTTTTGAGTTCTTGGGCTATAAAAGAACTTCATCTCATTTGGTAAAACTCATTGATAATATGTACAATGTACAATAATTGTACGTTTTGCTTAGTTTGGGCGGCTTCCATGTTTTTCTTGCATCGAGTGGTGAGGGGGAAAAGCCGTTGGGTTGGTTGTTGTAAGTTTTATTGCATCTTTGATGATTCTTCCAAATATTCCCTTCCAAAACTGAAAAACTCGTTTGTTCACTTTTCATCCTAAATTTCGCACTAATCGAACACTTCTACCGGAAAACTATTAGTACAGGACGATTCTAAAAGTAATCAACTGTCGAAATAGTGCAAGATCAATGAAAAATCTACTTAGGAAAATTGACTTTTTTCCGCTTCTACCCCACTGTGCCGCGTACGGCGGCGGATATTTCGTTTTTGGAGTCTAGACATCTTCAAACGTATAATTTTGAGGCCGATCCGAATTTTCGACCTCCATCGCGATTACATAGGTGGATTATTCCAAGAATCATAAACCAAAACCGAACATTTTTGATCAGGACACGCCCACATATTTCAAGGCGCCTGGCAACCTTAACCATTTTGTTTTGTGCAGTGAACGTGAAGACAGCCACCCGACCGATGCTGAAACTCCAGGGGACACGTCCGGGCGAGGACGAGCATCATTCGACAGAGGCAGGGGACGTGGACGGGGCGGTAAGAAATCCAAAGAGTTCATACAACAGTCTGGCGTATTCTCTCAAGGGCTGGCCCCGTCCATGAAGCCTTCGTGGGGCGGAAAATCCCACGACAGCTCCAGCAGCGCCTCTCCCGGCATTCCGAAGCCCAAGCTCAAATTGAACGTAAGTCTTCCTATTTACAGAGTCTTCAATGGTTAGTTTTAATGAATTCGCAATTTATTGTCTCAGCTTATTCGTAGGAAAATGTAAAAATTAACAAAGAAGAAGAGGAAGAGATGATGAAAGAGCTTCTTCGTGACGACTTTATTGATGATCCCAGCATTGAAGCGGACTTGGACAATGCCCCCGTGGCACTACCACTTCAAGACTTGTGTACGTTTGTAAGGATATTTGTTCATACAAAGACTTGAGTATTGTCACTCTTTTTTAACGTTCACCTCTTTTTTCCCCAACAGGTAAATTAGAGCATTTGAAAGAAGAATACCCTGACTGCAAAATGGAATACGGCACTCCTAATGTCGATGGGTTCATGAATGGCGTCAAAGGTATATTAAAACTCTCAAAACTCATGACGGGTTGACTCAAGTTCTGTCAAGTTTTAAAGTGGATTTTTTTTTTTGGACTTTTTAGTAAAACCAGATCCTGAATCTGCTGAATCCAAGTTGGTCAACGGTACCAGTAAACCGGTCGATGTACAAAATATGAAGCCATTGTCTTTGTCGCAGTTGCTGTCGACTTCTCAAGAAAAGAACTTCCTATTTTTTCAGGTTTGTAGAGGCAAATAACAGCTGGCAGCGGAAAAAATAAGTCGAATAGAATAATATTATAATAGATCTAAATGGGATCGATGGGTTTGATTTATCGGAAACACAATTCCGTGGTTGTCCATGAGGTTGCACACGCCAGGAAATCTCCATATGACTGTGACGGGTGTTGGCAAGGTTTTGACATGATGAGGTTCGGGATTTGGTCGCCTTGGCGACATGGATTCGGGCGGCGCAACAGTCGAACCATGATGATAACCATAATTGTCCCCCTTTCCAGCAAACGCGAGGCCTCTGCTTTCTGCACATATACGAGGAAGCCGCAAGATTTGCAAAAGTGTGCTATTTGCATTCATTCTGATCTTCCATTTTGATTCATTCTTGATATCTTATTGTCTTGATTTCAATCAACTTTATTTGTTGTGCTGCAGAACTTGTGCAAGGTAGTTCGTTACGTGATTTTCTTGGGTTGCAGATGCCACATCGCATTCCACATCTTAAGATGAACGTCAGCTCGTCATTGCCAGCCAAAAGGTCGCTAGGGGGCCCAAGTCAAGAAGAGGTGATTATTCAGTTTAATTTATCGTTTTTTTTTCTTCTGTTAATAGAAACAATTATTTTAGGGCTTTATTTGAAAATGAACATTTCTTCATGTGAAAAACTGGTGGTGTTTTCAGATAGAGGAAGCTCCAGTCCTTCGGACTCTCCCCCCTGGAAGAATCGGAACTCTACAACTCAGGAAGTCAGGACGAGCGGTTCTCGTTTTAGGGGACGTCCATCTCAACGTTCAATCTGGAACACAATCGGCTTTCAAACAGGTACACCGTGAGGGTCCGGGAGTGGCAATCTACCGCGGAGTATCCTATTTGCTCTCACTAACGACGACCTTTTTTTCAGGATCTAGTTTCGGTGAATCTCGAGAACAGCTCCAAAAGTGGGAACATGGTCAACATGGGCACCATCACCACGCGAATTCTAGTCACGCCAGATTGGCAACGTCTTCTCAAAACTACATAACGACAGCCGTGTTACAGGATGGAAAACTGATCGATTTGTTTTAGGGGGACAAATTGCGAAAGACCACCTATTCGAAAAATGCTGTAGGTAAATGTGTTTGGCTAATTTTCTGGTGGATTTCGCATGTTTCGGTCTGCGCTGAAACTGCTCTCAACACCGATATGTATACTACCGCTGACTCCTAATTTAGGCGCTTGATTATTCCTAAGCTTGAACTGATTATCATACCGATTTTTTTTTTAACAAATAAAGCGACCTTGAGAAACGTCGAAATTAATTTCCCTGAAATAACTGAAAATTAAGTATTTGGGTAAAAATGAAGTATTTGAACCGCTGATACGCTGACGTCAAAAGTGCTATAGATAGCATCACGTCATTTAGATCTAAACCAGGCCTTTAAATGTTGAGAGTTCACGCCTGAAGGTGTGGGAAATATCTGCAAGGTTCTACTTCTCATGGCTAGGGACGAAAGTGCCTCGATGAAGCTGATTGGTTAGTTATTAAAGGAAATAAATCGATTTTCTGTTTAATTTTCGGGTGTCTCCTTTTACCCCCTTAGAGGGGTAAATTCTTTTTTTAACCCGACTCTTTTCGTCGCGAGATAGACTAATTTGCTCATTCGGCAATTATCCCAGGCAGATTGGTGCTGTAGGTGAGAAAAAATAGTACCTACATAGCTGGAAATCGTTTTAACCCCTTTTGGGGGTACCCATCGGAGTTTGCGACGGTTTCTAGGCTGTGCTTCAGATGTGGGAGCCTAAAAACCTCGAAATTGTCGCTCTCTTTTCAGTATTTGGCTTACAACGCGAAAAGTAGGTACCCACGCATCCTGCGGAAAATTTTGCTCCTTCATTTTTTAATGCAGATTAAATTTAGCGTCGAATGACGTTTGTTGCATTGAAATCGGTCCAGCCGTATGCGCCTATACGGCTGGACCGATTTCAATGCAACAAACGTCATTCGACGCTAAATTTAATCCGCATTAAAAAATGAATTGCGCCTAATCGCTCGTCAAGGAATGGTGGTTTTTGCAAACTTACCTGAAAAGTTGACAACCCTCAACGTCTAAAGCCTGAAGGCCCCAGATGACTCCACCGATCAAAAAATGTCAGAGGACCATCTTGCAAGTATTGAAATGACGTGATGCATGGAAGTAGGGAATCATGGTTTTTATGTTTTCTAAATGTAGAAGCTAATCCCCACTTCTCTCAGCTTCGATGAACTGTTTCAGGACGCAAACCGTCGTAAAATACTGCACCCTAAGTGCTACTGTGAGACTGAGTTCCTCCGAGGTATTCAAACCTGTCAGTCCCGTATTCAAAAAGAATAGACCTAAAAGCTGTATTCTCATGTTCTGACAGTGACAGTGATGACAGTACTATTTACTCAGAGCAAGCTGAGCCGCTGAGCATCTGATTCACTAGGTATTAAAATTTAATAGGTACCCTACAAGTTTGACCCTTAGACATTTTTCGATGGGTGCAGTCATTTGGAACCACAGAACATAGAAAGAGTAGAAGCGGCGGTCCCGGAGTGTGGGGTGGCACCGGCTACCCCCACTCCAGCAACCCCTTCGCCAGGCGCTTTTCAATGCAGTCCCAGTCAGCCAAACCTCGGAAAACGTCTTTTCCGCCGAAAAATGCATGGTTTGTTGTATTCAGCCCTCATAGATTCATTTGATATTAGTTATTAAGAAGGTATAAGATCATTGAAGTAGGGTAAGAACCCAGTTAGAAAGGATTAAGAAGGGTAAAGAACCCAAACATTTCGGAAGGGAGATGTTTGAGATGGTCCATATTGAACCAAACAAACATCAAACCGTTAATTGGAGGGTAGATTTCCAACAATCTAGTAAAAGTTATGATGACAAATTTATTAATTACACTGTTCGTTAGACGACCGCCTAACCGTTCGGAAATTCCCAAAAATCGGCATCCTTTGAAATATGTTTGCCAAATTGTCAACGCCTCCCTCCATCGACTCTTGTCAGTTCCTTCCGTATATTATACGGAACTGACGTCCGTATATATACGGAATAGAAGTGCTTCCATTTTGTACATAATTTCGTTTTTTTCACGACAACGACTGTTCTCACGTATGCAGCCATCTCGATTGATGTCATCTCGTATGCTCTTGTCCCTGCCATTTTATGTAAGTACCTCTTTATTTGATAAATTACATTTATACAATACTGTATTTAGTGAATATAATTTATTAACATGCTCACTCATAAGATTTTTGCTCGGCCTACCCACTTTTTCAATCAATCAATATTTATTTCATGTTTCTTCCCTCCATTTGTTTTCTTTTTTTTTTTTTTTTGTATTATTTTTCAGTTATTTACTTATTTCATTTTTTCTTATAATTTTATTTCGCCGTTGCCATTTTATTATAATTAGTACTCAATTTTACTGCAAGTAAATTTTATAATAATTAGTATCATTTATTTTATTAGTATTTCTTCCTTCATTGATTTTTTTGCATCCCACCCTATTTATTTTATTATCATGATTCATTCCTGTATTCATTTTTCCTTTCCTTTCCCTGGCATAAGTTTTTTGCTAGTAGTTTTCTGGTTACTTAATTCCCACTTTGTGTCTTCCTCTTGAAAATTTTAAAGTGGCCAGCGATTTTTTAATTCGATGCGATAATATTATGAACCTGCCTATTGTGTGCTAATTCAAGAGTCTATTTACCTACCATACCTATCAATTTTTTCAACTGTGATTTTATGTAATAAACACTTCTGTACTTATTGGCCACTGAATAGATGAGCATGTAATAAGTTTTTACATTGATGTGATATGTACCTGCTTATTCCGTAGTAGTTTAAGTGCATGTTTACCTACCAGTTTTTACATTGATGTGATATGTACCTGCTTATTCCGTAGCAGTTTAAGTGCATGTTTACCTACCATATTAATTTTTTCATCTGTGATTCTATGGAATAATAAACACAATGTGTTTATTCCATAGAATCACAAATGAAAAAATTATATATGTCATATATTTACTAAAACCTTCTTCTTTTATGGTTCACCTTTCCCTAAAGGTCGAGAAAAACGCTGAATTCCTGAGAAACCTCTCCGCTTCAAGGGAACCTTACGGAGAATCTCCAGGGCTTGGGGGT
Organism: Pilophorus perplexus; assembly: GCA_955831195.1. Classification (NCBI taxonomy): domain Eukaryota; kingdom Metazoa; phylum Arthropoda; class Insecta; order Hemiptera; family Miridae; genus Pilophorus; species Pilophorus perplexus. The sequence goes on along the minus strand of OY037008.1, from coordinate 43,516,424 downwards.
TGCTGGTGCCACACCTCCCTGCGTTAGGAGGCCGGGGTGTCGCTTCTACTCTTTCTATGTTCTGTGTTTGGAACCTTCAGGCGTTAGAAGTTGAGGGTTATCAACTTTTCAGCTAAGTTTGCAAAAATTACCAATCTTTGACGAGCGATTGTGGCTGAACGGCTCGACCGATTTCGATGCAACAACCGTCATTCGACGCTACATTTATATTAATCCTCTTTAAAAAGTGAAGGAGCGACATTTTCTGTAGGATGCGTACTTTTCGCGTTATAAGCCAAATACTGAACAAAGAGCGAAAATTTCGAGGTTTTTAGGCTCCCACATCTAAGCACAGCCTAGAAACCGTCGCAAACTCAGAAGGGTCTTATTTGGGACCCCAAAAAGGGGGTTAAAACGATGGGAGAGGTCGAACTCGTCCTCCTGACTTGGTCGAGCTGGCCCACCTTAAATTTGAAGCGGGCAACGTTACAACGAACTGGTAAAGTGAACCACTGACTCCCACATTTATCCTCTTCGACACTTGGCGGCTAGAAACTGAGAAAAGCAGTACCTGAATACGTCGTTAAAAGCAGTTCCAGCAGTTCCGCGCCACATTGATCAAACCAACTGTCGGTAATAGGTAGCAAACTTTAATAATTTGTACATTTTTGGAGATCTATTAAGACGATCGATGGTTGCCAATAGATATTGGCTTACTGATATCACCTTTTGATATAATAATAAATACATTATATTTCAACGTGTTCGTGTTACTAATAAACCCGCCCACTTTGAGATTATTTTGTTCATTAATTTAAACCCCCCCCCCCCCCCCCCGTCACCACCTGATTGGTGTAGAGGTACAGGAGGACGAGCTGAACGATCTCGGTGGGCGAGTAGGACGATTGCACCTCTTTGGTGGATGGACGAGTTCGACGGTCTCCATTTGACACTTTTTCACTGATTTCCATTGATTGGTGGACGAGCGGGCACACGTCCAAAACGATTTCCAGCTGTGTACTGTTTTTTCTCTCCTAGGCCCGTTTTTAGCACTAACTTTCCTAGGATGTTGGGGGTGTACCTACATGCACAAAATGTGTTCCGAATTGTTTTTTAGGTTCATCATTAATTGTGTTGTGTTTGGGGGAATGCCTCCAGCGTCATATATAGGATTACACCGGCGCTCCAGTGTCTTAGGAGGAAGAGGAAGGGAGGGCATGAATATCCATGCAGAGCTTACGTACTCACCGTGAAAAACCGTACCAGCAACGTCAAAACATTCAACTGATAATGGTTAACATACGAATAACCAGAACTTTTATAATCCCACTCAGAACTGCTTATCCTTCTTCTTAGACATATTAGTCCCCCAATCATTTCCAGCAGTGAGCAGTATATCATTTTCAGTGCTGTCCAATGTATCCCCGGTCTCCCTTACACCTTTACGGGGGTGAAACATCAACACAATTTCTTGCTGTGCAGTAAATAACGAGAGAACACAAATCCTTGTACCCACCATCATATGGATTATCATGGGAGTGAACCAGAAAATAACTAGCGAAGCGACAAATTCACTTTATTGTATAAAAATGATTGAACTAAAATATACTAGATTATGTACAAGGTACAAGGTGAGTTGCACTGTGAGTCCGCTTTGACAAGATCACTTCCTAACGCCTCCATAATATTCATACTCACTTTCCAGCCTGAGCTTTCTGATCCTCAACTTTCCGAGCTCCTCTTCGCAAATTTTTATTTTTTCAGTCGTATCTTCCAGGTCTGTTTTAATTTGTTCGAAGATGGCAGCTTCGTGAGCTTGCAGCGACGGCGTTAGCCCTGAGGAATACCAAAGTTACACGTATTACGCCGGGAAGGAATCATTTTTGTTCAGTTTGGAGATTATGTGGGGAGGATTTTATTTGGTTTTTTAGTAGGTACTCAGGTTCGAGTTGGGATAATGTTCATGCTTTAGCGTATGCAGAAAACACTGGGAGTAAAATTTGAAAAATATCGGTGGTAACACACTGAACACTGAAGCAGCCAGGGGCGCAGACAGCGTCAGAGTCACCGAACAGACGTCTGAATGCGTGTTTTATTTGCGAGCTTTATTTTTCCGCCTCATCATCATGAATGACGAACTACTAATAGAACTTGTGCTTACTGGTCATTCGCAGATCGTAAAGTGATAACAGAACCCCTTTACATCAGACATTTTCCAGGAAGCCAGTATGGGGAAGCCCAAAAATCGCTTAATTGTGCTCCCTATAGTGACCGTTGACTACATTTGCCTCCTGGTGGTCGAGGTCCATTTCTTAATTAATACAAGCACTCACAAGAACTTAGACCCGTCGATAAGCCGGGGTGGATTGCGAGGCTAGTTTAATGCCCTCAAACAATGTCTCGAAGGCTCGCCAGAATTTCCTCCCCATGACCCCCAAACCCCCAAAGATAAGTTTTGCGGATTGATCCCTCGAACTTATACGAATGATGCCAAGAGTGGAGTCACCGAACCAATGAGAGTTGACCGTCCTTAATTCGCTTTCCTTTTAGCCTCTAAATGACCAGTTTTTTGGAGCAGGCGTCAAAAGTGAACCCTTATGGAACGGGAGTATCTAAAGGAACTTCGGTCTGAGTTAAAGCGACGTACGGATGAAGGTGAACGAAATCTCGCCATCAAATACCGGAACTCCGTTCCCCAAATCATTGCTCTGGCCAGCAGAGATTCGAAAAAAAAAATTTAAAATAATAAAGCCCAATCCATTGTCTGCATTTTACCAGAACGTAATGGGGATAAACACAACATTGTCAGAAATACGTCATCTCACTTATGATATACCTACCTGCTCTTCATCACTGAAACTTGGCTTTCTCCAAATGCGCAACTGCAGAACTCGGTCCAACTTCTCGGCAACAAATTTCGACCAGAATCGTCCGCTCCATCGGCTTCAACGAGGTGCCAACCTTTTTCTCTCCCTACACCCCCAGTTCGATTTTTCTTCTTTTCTTCCCTTTCTTCCCTAAAGCCTCTAACGAGATCCTCCCATTTTAATTTTAATTGAAACAAGTGTATTAGTTCCTTTCCCTTACCTTTTTCTTTTCTTTTCTTACCATTCGCTCCCCTTTTTGTCAGAAAGCTCCCCCCCCCCCCCACGGTTAGAATGACGTACTGTGTACATTGTAAATTAGGCTTGCCCGTAAATATAGAAATAAGAAATAGGAAATAATGTTGAATTACCTCGCGTATCGTGAAGAGATTGGCGAGTTGATTTATCTTTGCCCGTCGACTCAGCGTCAGATGCTTCGTTATCTTCATAGTTATCAGGCACTGTAGAACAGAAGTACTATTTTTTTTGGATCATTTGGCTTCTTAGAATAGAAGGGCAAAGGAGATACCGTTAAATAATATTTGATTGGGTTGGTTGGAAATACGGGCATGCCCCCCCCCCCCCCCCCCCCCAAGCAGCAATTATTTTCACTATTCCATGATCGATGAAAGACTCATCCATTGTTCTAATATCATCATGCAGCATTCCAGCAATAATGGGATCCCTTAACATTTCACATTAAGAAATGAATCCAAAGGTACTTGACAAAAATTCGCTGAAATAGCCCAAATTTTAAGGCATATATTTTTACAGCGATTGTTAATAAAAAACGCTGCAAATTTTACACAAGGGTTTATTATTCTTTTATATACGTTACTTGTGCAGAAATTTAATTCTGTCAATGAAAAACTAAAAATGAAATTTTTTTTGGATTTTTATCTCAGAAATTTTTTTTTGGATTGTTTGTTCAAAAAATTTTTGAACAAACAATCAAGACACATTTAATGTGTCTTTTTCACAAATGCTGTATTTTTTACTCGTAAAATATTTAACATCCTGGGATCCTTCAAAAATCCCATTTTTAGCCCCACGAATGCCCTAAAGATCGCCCCAGTGAAATCGGATCGTTCCGGGACCCCAAAAAACGGATTCTACGTCCAAAAATACTTCGAAAACGACACCTAACTCGATCCCATAGCTAAAAGCCTTCAAACAAACCCTCCCGTAGCCCCATTATAGCCCCATAGCGCCCCACGGGTTTGGGCGATCGGATTGAAAACCTTGCGGGCACAACTAGATGGTAAACCAAGTATTTTGCCGAAATTTCAGATTTTTAAAAAAATTCCTACTGCCCAAAACGGCCTGGACGGCGGACGGCGGACGGACATTTCGGATTTAGAATGTAGACCTCTTGAAACGGATAATGTCAAATTTTGAGCCCGATCGGAGTCGTCGACCCCCGTCGCGAAAACATAGGTGTATTATTCCAAGAATAATAAACCAAAATGAGTAAGCGCTAGGAGGAAGATTTTTTTTTTTAAAGTTGCCGCCCGTGGGGTGTATTGCCACTTGTGACATGTTGGATGGACGGTGGGATATATCGGGCTGGGCGATTGTAAACTGGGCCTAATTCTTCCCTTGTCCACCCCCTTGGTGTGTAAACTCGGGCCCGGATGCACTCATACTCCTAATCTCCTCAATTTGTTCACCTAAACTGGGCCCAAAGAACTAGTTAAAAGATTAAGAGTATTTTTACAAAATCTAGGTTCTTGCCCACATCACAGTCAAAAATGTAAAATATATAGTGAATGATATATACAGTGAATTGGGTCACAAATAATAATAATAATAATAATAATAATAATAATAACAACAGTTTATGGCTGTGGGTGGGGGCTATAATGAGAACTGAATGTAACGGCCATGCCATAAGGAGACAGGCTGCCCTGGAAGTTCTCCGGCTATGAAATTTCGGGGTTTACGTGTGTGGACGTTTTTGGTTGTCGGTGTTTGAGAGGAGCTGACTAAAAACTACTAAACTAAAACTTCTCTCTGATATTCTAACATCGCTTGGGTGATATTGAAGATATTGACAAATGTGACTTGAGTAAAATTTGTAGAAAATTTGATCAGCTGTCCTTTTGTATGAAGTGGTCATGTCGCGAGGGCGCACAATTTCCGAGATATTAGTGAAAACCGAAAACGCTGCAAATTTTACACAAGGGTTTATTATTCTTTTATATAGGTTACTTGTACAGAAATTTAATTCTGTCAATAAAAAAAATTAAAAAAAATTTTTTTTTGGATTTTTATATTTCAAAAAAATTTTTTGAGGCGATTTTTTTTCAAAAATGTGTTTTTTCAAAAATTCTTTAATTTTTACTCGAAAGATATTTAACTTCTTGGGATCCATCAAAAATCCCATTTTTAGCTCCATGAAAGCCCTATATAGATCGCCACAGTGAAATCGGATCGTTCCGGGACCCCAAAAAATGGATTCTACGTCCAAAAATACTTCGAAAACGACACCTGACTCGATCCCATAGCCAAAAGCCTTCAAAAACCACCTTCTGTAGCCCCATTTTAGCCCCAGAGCGCCCCACGGGTTTGGGCGATCGGGCTGAAAACCTTGCGGGCACAACTAGATGGTAAACCGAGTATTTTGTCAAAATTTCAGATTTTTTAAAAAATTCCTACTGCCCAAAACGGCCTGGACGGCGTACGGCGTACGGCGTACGGCGGACGGACATTTCGGATTTTGAATGTAGACCACTTGAAACGGATAATGTCAAATTTTGAGCCCGATCGGAGTCGTCGACCCGCGTCGCGAAAACATAGGTGTATTATTCCAAGAATAATAAACCAAAATGGCTGTAGCTCGGAATCTATGAATGCTAGGAAAGCCAATTTGGTCTCAAATTGTTCTAAATTTTGTCTACTTCAAAAAAGAATGTTGGGATTTCTATCGAAAAAGCGGTCCTTCAGGGTAAAAATCGGACAAAACTAAAAAAAGTGCGAAAATTTCTTGGTTTTTCGTGTTTTTGAAAATGTTTCATTCGGCTTCCGAGGTCGCAAACTAGGATTACTCACGCCCACATCCTCCCAGACAACATACCAAAAAAAGATCTACTACCCCCCATTTTGCAAGGAAAGATTTCCCATTCGATTGGACTACAAGATATGATAGTGTAGGTACCCATTCAATTGGAGAAACTGACTGACTAGCTAAGGCAGGGCCGAAACTGCAATGCTGGCATCGATGAACGATTAGAGGGGTGGGTCGAGTTTACGTTTAGATAAGACAGTCTCACCCTTGGTCGACCGCGTTTGATTCGAGATTACAACTGCCCATCTGACTCAGCTTAGGCCCAACAACTTCAAACCAAATACCTAACCTCCGTAAAAACACATTCTGTGTTAAAAGTATATTCCCCATTTTAGCTGGAAATTTTACTTTAGGGAACATTCCCCAACCATCACTGGTTAGAACATTCAGCTCTTGATTTGAAATATTTTGATAGTCCCGTTACCTACTTACCGTATGATTCGAGGAATTGCCCGCATTCACCTGCAGGTTCAGACTCGTTCTCTTCCTGATTACCAACGGCAGTAATCTGAAACTTCAAGTGCTCTTCTTTCCCTATTTCTCTGTGTTTCCCACGTTTGCAATGGTCGATCACAGCCTTCACGCCGCTGGACGCCCGTAAATCTTTATCGCAGATCATGCAAAAAAAGTGCATCGACCCTTTGCGGCTTTCCTGAATCCAAGGGAACCTCTCCTTCCATTCGGCACTGAATCGGTTACGATTCTCTGGAAGGAAAAATGCATTTTCAAAATGGTGCAATAAGAGATGAAAATTATGGAGAATGAGTTGGTTAGGGAGAGAGAACGACTTCTCTCTCCCTAACCAACTCATTGGATTAGACCTCTGCACCATCGGCAAACAACCACTTTGAGAATAGAGAATGTGCCAAATATAGAATAATATTACATAAAAATAAAATAAAACGTAATATTCAAGATGATAGGATACTCTCCTACCCCGTTTTTTCTGGACGGTTTGGCTGGACGTTCGATTTGGATTAACTTTGGATTCCAATATGGAGTGGTCAAAGGTTGATTCCAATTCAGACTGGAGGTCTTGGTCTGACACTGTAAAAATCAAAACCGATATGTGACTCAACTAGAAACTGAGAAGACAATGAATAAAAGAATCTGAACTTCTGTGTTACGCATACCATACGGTTTCAGCCGATCTTGATAGGAATCGCCTGCTTGTTCCGCATCACTGATGTCTTCCCGGTTGCCGGACGATGAAACTGGACCGTTCGCCGCACTTTCTTCAAGTTCTCGGTGTTTGACACACTCTCCATGTTGCATCACCGCCTTCACACCGCTGCCAGCCCGCAAATCTTTATCGCACACTACGCAAAAGAAATAAAATGGGCCTTTGTGGCTCTCCTGGAGCCAAGGGAACCGTTCCGTCCATTCGGGTCGGAACCGGTGAATGGTATTTCGTTTCCTCTCTGAAAGAAAAAAAAAAAAAAAACACGAAGATGTCGCCGTTAGAGAATGGCTTTCTGAGAAGATATATCTATAGATTACGGTTTGCAGAAGATTCAACAAATCGAACGATTATTGGACTATTGATCTTGTCCAACTACAAGGACTGTGGTGGTTGCTCTCCAGATCTACAAATCAGTGACGGAATATCGATATTTCGACTTAGGCTCTGGAATATCGATGACGATCCCTAATAACAATCAAAACTAATTCAGGAATGATTGAAGTTTTTTCAAAAGATAAAAGGGGAAATATAATTAATTTAATATTAATTTTAATTTCATTCACGATTTTTGTTGACAAGTAAATTAACGTTCTTAACTAATTCATACAACAGTTAGTATGAGTATACAAATTTTGTATTGTTTATACTATTATTTAGGTATTAAAATAGGGCGATTGTGAGAGAGCCAATCCCTGTCGTCGGTCTTCAGTGACGAGTGTCACAAGAGCCAAATGAGTTCGTTTACACCTTATTAGATCCTACATAGACTGGCTAGTGTTTTGGATTTATTTCTGAATTTTCCAGGTGAAAAATACCTATCGATTCCTGGCATTGTAAAAATATCGCCCCGAAATATCGATAAATCGATAAATATCGATATTATATAATATATATTATATCTAATATTATCTATAATAGGTATAATCCCTACTAAACACATAACCAGCCGGGCGTTACGACTTTAGGCCAAAATTTGGCCTTTCACTTTCATTTAATGAAAGTGAAAGGTCGGCGAAAGCAATGACTTAGAGCGAAGGTTCAGTAACGATATTGGGCCAGAGTATAATGTCGAGTTTCCGAGAATGAGCGGTTTTTTGAAATTCACTTCAACATCCAACCAAAATAGGAATAGGTTTGCAAACAAGATGAAGAGCCACGGACGTGGTCAGAGAGACAATGAAACTGGAGGTTCTGTAGAATTAGCGGCAGAGCTATAGAGCCAGTACGGACTCCGTACTACGGAGTGCTATACAAGTGGCTGATGAAACACATAACCCGTCGGAAGGGCTTAAAACTGACCTAGAATGTGTTGCAGAGCCATAGAGGTGGTATTAAAAACTGCATAACTGGCTGAAGTGGTATAATATACCACTTCAGCCAGTTATGCAGTTTTATTATACCAGTATATTATACCACTACAGGTCTTATATAAGACCTGTGGCAGAGCTGACAAATGGCTGAAGAGGAACAAAACTGGCCTGGAGGGCTTTAAAAGTGGTTTGCAGTCCTTTGGAACAGGTTGCAGAGATATGGAACCAGTTAGAAGTTATTGAGCGATGGTTTGAATCAACTTCCAGTTGGCCCAAAGCCATTGAAATATTGGCCCCGTCATTGCGTTTTGAAGTCTTTGGCCATAAGTCGAACCGCCCAACCAGCATTACCTACATCAATTTAAAATTCGGGGATTTAAAATTTAATAAATCTTACTTTAGTTAGGCTAACGCTTACTTCTGGGTATGAATATTTCGTCTTTCATTAAGTTCAGGTCGTCTTCCTCAGGTTCCAACTTATGAGCCTGATGGGTTTTTAGGATATCTGTAAAAGGATTTACGAGATAAACGATGCACACGTTGAACGGCCTAACAAGTAGAGGTAGTCGATCAGATGCAGCAAGACATAAAGTTGACAGTGGTCAACACTACGACAGCTAACATTGTCCTGCATGCAGCACAGCCGGGACAGCACTCCAACAACAAATTTTCCCCCAAGATTGAGTTCCCATTTTTCGTTTGCAGGTCCTAAACCATATTACTTAATTCAAGACTTACTCGAGGCATCGTCATCATCAATATCCAAACGATTTCCATATTCATCCGTCATTTCAATTTCAACCTTAGTTATCCTTGAAGTTGCCATTACTGCACACCTAACACCACTCTCAGGACTTGCGTCTCGTGAACCTAACAATGGGTCCTAGCTCGGCCATCGTCGGGTGGGCTCGGCCCCTTCCGACGTCTTTCTCTTTTGGCTGTTCCCGCTATTTTTCAAAAGTTGAGTCAAGTACCCCCACAGAGTAACAGAGTACCCCGCTCCGCCTCCCCCCCCCCTCCAATAAGTTGTTTCTAATAATATTAGAAATATTATTATTCTCTATAGAATATTATTATTCTCTATCCTTTTAATCAGTTACATTTTATGGTTTTCATCATATTCGGCGCGAACGTAATTTTCTTGTTGTTTTCACATTTCCACTCACGTTTTGCTTTTCAGAGCCTCCTGAAAAAATTCGGTTCCGTGTCTGTCTGTCTGTCCGCATTTCCTTGCCACACCCATAACTTCCACAATTTTGATCGGATTTCAATGAAATTTGACATTAAATTCCCGTGAATTTGAAAAGTGCAATACGGTAACAGTTGTAAAACTGATTGCAGCGCTTCGCTTGGAGCTCGTGCGGAACCTTTCAGTTGTCAACTTCTCCACTAGATGTCTCTGTTAAAAGCCAAAAAACTGCTCGGGAAATAATCATTTTTCAACGCAAAAAAGTGCCAATACGTAGGTGCCAATACCTAGTAATTTTTTGGGTCATAAACAGTTGAGCGATTATATTTGATACAAAATGCGTGTCAACATCAAGTTTGTAAGTTAATTTTGGTGAAAGTACCATTCCGTACAGTTCCTTCTCGAGCCCACGAAACCAGTAACTTTGTGGAGTATATAAACTGGTTCTCGACATGTGAAATAGTGGAAGCATGTGTCAAGTGATGGCACAACTGAACGTTGATCGCTCGATAACTATAGGCCGAGCCCACCCGACGATGGGCCGAGCTAGGACCCATTGCTAGGTTCACGAGACGCAAGTCTCTCAGGCAATTATCACATAGAGTTCGTAATCTCGATTGATGAATATTTAAAACACACACACGCAAACGCCATATTATAAAATTTATAGAAAAGCCATAATATAAAATTTAATGATAGAAAAGTATAACCTAGTCAACCAAACATCGCACCAAACAACTTGAAAGTAGGGATGTTGAAAAAGTATCGATAAATATCGATACTTTTGTCTCCGATATATATCGTAGTATCGATATTTTTTCCGGTATCGGCGCCGATACTTTTTTTATCCCTCACATTTCATCAGATTCAAAACTTACGGCATGTAGGATAACAATAGAAATAGAAAAAAAATAAAATAAAAACTAATCTGGTACGTTAAAACTTACAGTGCCTCTACCTAAACCAGCAATAATTGCTGGTTCAATTCTTCAATTATTGAAGAAAGTTGATGTGGGTACCATCACCTCCAGCTCTCAGGAGGAGAATCAGCCGACCTCGATCAAGAGCGGACCATCAAACCAACCAACCCAACTCACTCATCACAGTTGAAGTCAGTTGAGGTCTTGATTCCAAAAACGAAATGTTCGTACTCCATCCAGGCCGTTTTGGGCAGTAGGATTTTTTTATTTTTTTTTTTTATTTTTTATTTGAAAGGTGACAAAATAATTGAATAGCTTCATGCAAAAAGGGTCCTTATCGCCACTTTTGGCCAAATCGAGATGATGGTGGTTTTTACGTCTTTACCTTCGGTTCCACCGATTCATGCAGGTTGGGACCTTCTCCCGGCACTATTTCAACTAGAAAATGGAAGGCAAATTTTTCTATTCATGCAAGAAGGGGCCCTATTCCGGGAATAAGGTCCCTTCTTGCACGAAATGCAACACATCCTCGTGGTAGGCTCTTCCCTGTGCCTCCTATACCGCAACTTAGTTCGATTTGAACCCAACTACGAGGCAACTTAGTTCGATTTGAGGCAAAACTGACACAATAAAAATAGAAAAAAAAAAAAAATAAATAAAAACTAATCTGGTACGTTAAAACTTACAAATTTGAAAACTTAAAAACATGCCTAATCTTCAATTTGATAATGTGTTCAATAAAAAGTGTTCAAAAGTTGTTTTTGCGTTATTTGGAACCACCACAGCTGGTTCATGCAGAAAGGGACCTTATTCCGACAGCTGTTTGCATTAAATGCAAAAATTTTTTGACCTACAAACTATACGTTTGATCAAGAAAAGCAATTTGGTTTCTAACAATGGTTACCTTGAGGAATGCCCAGGAAAAATTTCATTGAAATAACCCAAAATTTCAAGGAGATAAACAGTTTTTTCGATTATCTCGAAACGGAAAAAAACGCATAAGGACCCTTTTTGCATGAAGCGACTCAATTGGTTTACCATCTAGTTGTGCCAGCAAGGTTTTCAGTCCGATCGCCCAAACCCGTGGGGCTATGGAAGGTTTTTTAAGGTGTTTGGCTATGGGATCGAGTTAGGTGTCGTTTTCGAAGTATTTTTGGGGGTCCTAGAAGGATCAAATTTCACTGTGGGGATGTAAAGGGCTTTCATGGGGCAACAAAAGGGATTTTTGAAGGGACCCCAACAATTCCAACGTCCAAAATTTGGAAGAATATTAAATTTTAATATTCTTCGATATTCTTCCACTCGAGGCGAAAACCATCTTAAAAAATCCCTTTTGGTCCTATAGGCTATATTACATTGTTATATATATATATATATTGTAATTTGGAAAATGTACTACTTTTATAGAAAAAAAATCTGGTCACCGTACCTATAATATAAGGTATAAAATATAATATATTTAATATAATATACCTAAGGTATAAAAAATAAAAAAACTGGGGTGTGGTTTTATGAAACCACGGTAAAAGTGAAACTTGTTTCCCACTAGTCTCTCCGGCTCGCTTCGCTCGCTCCCCTAGTGGGGTACGTAGCATCGATGGACATGTTTTTTATGTCTAGTACCCCCCCTCCCCCCCCATTTCCTACTCATTCACCTACCCTTGTATCTCTACCCACGGCTTCATTTTGGCGTTTTATCAAATTGATTCCTAACGTGGCAACTGATAACAACAAAACAAGCGGCATTGTTTACTGCATCCATTAATAACATCAATAAAATGTATTGATTTATTTATTGATTTAAAATTTATTGATATTTTATATTTAATATAAAATGGGGAAATAATGACAAAGAACAAGTACGAAAGAAATGCGTGATAAATCGAGAGCTTTCCAACGAATGGTGAACGATTTTTGTACGATTATAACTGGCGAAGATGAAGTTCCGTAGCAACGAATCGGTTGTAAGCGAAAATCAACGGTAGCGTGACGTTACAAGAAACGACACACAGACCTAAAAATTTGGGATAAAAGTTTCACTTTAAAAAGTAGCGATACTTCCTAACCGATAATCTCCAGCTATCGATAATGTGATAATAATGGTGTCGAAACCTGAATCGATATTTGAGAGGTAACGACCCAACCTCGTGAACCAAACAGTGATGCAAACGTTGTTGGCGGTAAACAGTGTTGCCTTGTTTCCCCGCTGATTATTCCAGAGAAGGGCTACTTTCTCTTCAGATAAACCTACCATTGGGGACTACCTAATCTGCAGAAAAACAGAAAAGCAGGAGTAGGTCATTTAGTTATTTTTAGAACTAATGATATGGGACGTCGGGATTTTTGAGTAGAGGGGATTTCTGCGTCAGGAATTGTTGGTCTAGTTGGCCACACTGTTCAACATGGTGTGTACGTAGGAAGTGGTAGAGGGGTGGACAAATTTTACGTTATTATTCATTGTCGTCAATATCGTTTATATCGTCGCGGTCTGGTTGCTTATTGTTACGGCCCGTAGTATTTCGGTAGCAGATCGAATCTCATTAGACGTATACGATGATATTTGCCTGTTTGATGAGTCGTAAAAGTGAGTGCTGTTTCAACTGATCAATTTATCACCTTATTTGGAGTTCGTCGGCTTCTTATGATAAAACCAGTCCTCGAATTACCCAAGCGCACTTCCAAGTTTAAAAATAAATTAGACACCGGCCTTCACTGATCAAGTGAGTCCCGCAGAGCTCATTACTTGAACCTGGAAATGGCGTTTTCTGACAAACTCATCAGCTTGGGAACTGTGTTCACCGTCGCTTGCGTGCTGTTTTCCATATATTTTCGGGATTATAGCGAACTGGACGACAGGCTTGCTAATGTCATAAATGGGCTAATTTCCGTGGAGGAACAGCATACGAAATTGTCCCCGAAAGTCGCCGTCGGCTACGGTGCCTGCGTGGATTTGTTCGTCGACGGGAAAGATTTGCTCTCTCACTTGGAAGGGCTCCAGCCTTTGCACCACGATGCCATCAACGATTTACACCAGCTCCACGAATCCTACGCCTACTACTTCAAGCACGGAGCCGCAGCTGAGTATGACATCGTTACTCCCTTTCTGCATTAGTGTTGCTTCAAACCCTAACCAAACCCCGTTTTGACAGGCGTTTCACAGCGAATTCGTCACTTTTCGACGAATTGGTGGCAACAGCCGAGAGGATACCGAACGCACGTTACGTCATCGGTGGAAACGCCGCCGTTATGGGCATACGAATGCATCTCGAAGGGTGCAGAGTGCTACTTGCTGCCACATTGACTGACAAACACCTCAAATCCATTCCTGAAGACATAACAGGTAAAAAGCCATTAAAACTCTTCCCTATTCAAGCGTAAAGGATAGTTATCGCAAGCCATTTCACATGATTTATATCACATTTTGGCAAAATTCTCGTTAAAAGAGTTTGCAATTTTTCTGAAGCTTTCATTAAGTTCAGACGTTATAAACACACCATCTAAGGAACACTGCGGAGGATAATGTTACATTTAATTTAAAATGGGAGGAGGATTACGCTACATGCAAGCATTAAATAGAAATTTTTCTCTCACCAACTGTTGGTTATTTATTATCGTTATCTCGGGATTTTCGAACAGATGGTTTGGTAAATATAACGCGCATGTACAGTGTAATTAGCTAGTCGTAATTTGCTTAACGCAAACACTAAGTCACGGTAACCACTTGCGTCATGAGCGTCATAAAGCTTATTATTAAGAGGGTTTTGCAATGCGGTTGAATTCTTGGCTTCAATGCTATTCATATCATTGATTTATAAATCAACAAAGCGGAGAGTCGTTCAAATGAAATTGTGGGTGAATCCACAAAAAGTGAAATTAAATTTTTAGATTCCAACAACGATGATCGCCAGATGAATGAGATTTTCTTACAATAAATTGCATATCGTCACTTGAGCTTGGAAAACCTATACCTATACACCGAGTGTGAACTATCTTCACTGAACTCGACGAGCCAGATGGATGAACAAATCCAGGGAAGGCCTGATGTCGATAGAAGTTTCTCATCTTTAATTTAAAACCCAAAGACAGGTTTAAATAGACAAAAAGACAAATTTTAAACATCGATGTTTTGAAACATCGACAACCAAACATCAATGTCCCAAAAACATTGCCTCAGAACCATCGATGGGGTTTTTCGTCCGGGTTTTTCTCCAAAAAACATCGATTTATCGATGTTCTCATTAAGTATTTATTGTAAATTGTTTTTATTCATTCGGGGTAGGTAGACAGAAACGAGAGCATTCAAAATTGTAATAATAAAATTTATCGTAATTATTATACTTAATACTCATCCAACCCCAAAAATAATGAATAATTCAATAAAGTTACCGATGAAACATTTTCAATAATATTTACCTATCATTAAACAAAAATAATGACCAATACAATTTTCACCGTCACAAAATTTGATTTCGTCACATTTAATGTCGTTGTATAGTCTGACTCAGTGAGTTACCAACTGGATACATCCAAAAGACCTGTTTGGTTCTGTAGTTACATTACATACCTACATAGTGATTCCAGTCAATTTCAAAAACATTGAATGTTTTTGAAATTGACTGGATTCAAATTTTTTTGAATCCAGTCAATTTCAAATTTTTGATTTATTATTCGCGGTACACAATTACATAATATTATTATGTAATCGTGTCAATAATTTTGATCCGCCTTCGCTTTCACGCTGCCAGTTTTTTGCACTGTCCGCACCGTTTTGGGCAGTAGGATTTGTTTATGATTTTTGACATTTTGACATAATACTTGGTTTGCCATCGAGATGTGCCCTTTCGCTCAAACCCATGGGCCTCTATGGGGCTAAAAACGGATCTTCAGGGGGGGGGGGGGGGGGGGGTTCGATGGTTTTTGGGTATGATATCGAGTGGGGTTTTATTTTTTGTTTTATGTTTGGTTGTATTTTTGGACGTAGAATCCGTTGATGGGGCATACCTACCTATTGACACCACACTAGGTGATTTCAAACAGCTGTATCTTTGATACATTCAGAGCGTTGTGATGGGGCACACCTATTGACATCACATTAGGTGATTTCAAACAGCTGTATCTTTGATGCATTTTCTACATTAAATGTAAATTTTACAGAGTGCCTATTTAACAATTTAAGTAACTTGCACTTGCGTATGATTTCTACAATTTTTTTTTTGAAAATTGCTATTACTCTATCATCATGCGATATGTTGGCGATTGGATTCAGAGTTGTCTGAATGATTTTACCAGTCTTTTAGCCGCTTTTTTAAAGTTTGGTGAACATTATTTAACGATTCCATTGGCTCCATAAATCTGTTGCTTTGTGTGAAATAATAGATCACGCTGACTACATATTCATTTTTTTAATTGACTGAATTTGTTTTGAAATAAATCTAGAATTAGGTGTTAATTCTGAATAAAAAGGTTTCTATAATATTCATTCGTTCATTAACTGCATGTCTCGCTAACCCCGTGTTTTTAGTGGTTGGCAGTCCTGTAACGCGCGACGACATTCATTTGATAATGGAGTACAAGGCTGGAGAAACGTGGGGACCTTATACGGCTCCTAGGGCCAATCGGTAAGGAGTTTACGCAGCTTATTGTTTATGAAACAAGAAAAAAAGAAAAGAAAAAGCCGCAACGTCCTAACTAGCGATACAGTGACAAGCTTGTTCAAACCATCTCTAATAACTTCGCTTTTTCGATAATTTTTACTCTCGTCGTCGAAATGACCGAGCGCCGTTAATTTTCGTTAATGTTCTTGCAGGTTTATTATCCACAATGACGAGCATAACCCGCGTGTGAAATCCTTGAACGAATTCGGTGCTCAGCTTGCGGCTTTCCAACCTGACGTGTTTGTCGTTAGCGGGTTGCAGTTGATGGATAATTACCAGTACAGTGAAAGTGAGGATTTGCAGTAAAAGTAGAAGTGAGGAACATAATATTTATTTTGACTCATAACTTAATCGTATTCTAGGCAAAGATCTTCGGCCTGGACTTTTGAAAAGTATTCGCGCTCAAATGCACGTGGTTCCCCGCACCACCAAGATTCATTTTGAAATGGCCTCTTACACTGAGGAAGAGTTGCTGAATCTCGTTAAAGAAGACATTGTTCCGTACTCGGACTCACTTGGAATGAACGAGCAGGTGCGTATTCCAGAGAAAATATTCCTACTCTGGTATATATATAGAGTGAAACAATTACAACGTATATTATCGTTTCAGGAACTTGCCAACTTGCATAGTCTGTACACGTATGGTAACGTCAGCGTGATTACTGACTCGACCCCACGAGTTGCGGCTGTTCTTGATGAAATGAGGTCCATATTCTGGTGAGTATGAATTGAAGGGTTGAAGTAGAATATCGCACATCCAGGGTGATGGTGGTTTTCTGATCAGAACCTAAAGGTAGTCTTCCCCTGGAAGCGACCAAGCGAGAGTACCACGTTTGACCACCGAGGGGTAAAAACGCTACACGTTTGGCAACTAATAGGGCGAGCTTGGGGACACGTTTGGTCATGAAATCACTATGGTAAAAGTACAAATTGCTGACACCACTCCAATTCCGTTGAGGGGATCGAGGGTGGGGTTAGAAGGAGTTGCAGTTCTTGGCGGTGGCGGCGGGGGGTCGGTGTCACCAACTTGGTAGGCGACCGGTGGGATATTTCTGTTGACTTACCTTACGCCCAACAAATTCAAACCTAATAACCTCCGTAAAAACACATTCTGTGTCAAAATAATATTTTTTTCTTGATTTTCTTGGTGAGATTATGAGAAATCATTCTGCACTCTCTTATCTTCAGTGGGAAACTAGCCGTCAAACCGGAAGGGCCGTACGTGACGTCACACTCGTCCATTTGGTTTATCAAGGTGGGTCTACACGCTCCGTTTTGCACAACGTTTTAAGTTGCGCAGTTTTAAGACGGAATGAAAACGTTGCACAGTGTGAGCGTCCAGACGATACAGTCTTTTTTTGTACGTGCAGTATTTTTCGCTCAGTTTTGTTTTTTTTTCGCCATGGAGGAGGTTCTCCTTTGGTCAATTTTTGCCTACTGTGTTGTTAAAAAAACCGATTGGACGGTGTCAGAAGAACCGGGCGTTTATGGTCGCGGAAATGGCTTTTGAAAAGGCGGGAGTTTTCCCATTTTAGGTTATTGCGGGAATTACGTGATGAACCTAGTGACTGGCGGAACTACTTGAGAATGGACATGGACACGTATACTTACTTATTGGAATTAGTGACACCGAATATTAAAAAAGAAGACACAAGAAGACAGCAGGAAGGCGACGAAGGAAAACTGAGGAACAAAACAAATCAGAAAACGGAGCAAGTGTCTACACGCAACGACATGTCCGTGCAGGTCACGGTTTTCAGAGCTCATCAGCTCAGTTATCGCTGCAGTCTTCCCCAGGGACTTAAAATTGCACAGTTTTCCGGTCCATACGCAACGTTTTGTCTGCAACGTCTTGAACTGCGCAGGCAAGAGGTTGTGGAAAACGTAGCGTGTAGACCCACCTTTATTCTTGGAATAATACACCTATGTTTTCGCGACGGAGGTCGACGACTCCGATCGGCCTGAAAATTTGACATTATCCGTTTCAAGAGGTCTAGATTCCAAGACCGAAATGTCCGTTCGCCGTCCGAGCCGTTTTGGGCAGTAGGCATTTTTTTTTAATCTGAAATTTTGACAAAATACTCGGTTTACTATCTAGTTGTGCCCGCAAGGTTTCAGCCAATCGCCCAAACCCGTGGGGCGCTATGGTGCTACGGGAGGGTTTTTTTTAAGGCTTTTAGCTATGGGATCGGGTTAGGTGTCGTTTTCTAAGTATTTTTGGACGTAGAATCCATTTTTTGGGGTCCCGGAACGATCCGATTTCACTGTTGCGATCTATAGGGCTTTCATGGGCCTCGATAGGGCTTCAAATGGGATTTTTGAAGGATCCCAGGGAGTCAAATATTTTTCAAGTAAAAAAAGGAAAATTAAAAAAAATTCAAAAAATTATTGACAGAATTAAATTTCTGCACAAGTATATCAAAGAATAATAAACCCTAGTGTAAAATTTGCAGCGTTTTTGAATCGACAACTTCGGATGATTATAAACTTCGTGAAAAACGTTTTTCTCACAAAAATGATGCATTTTTCTTTTTTTCGACTTTTAACAACAAGGAATGAATTAACCCGGAATTCGGGTGCACGTCCTAATTGCATTTCTATTTTAAAGTTGTCCCTAAATGAAATTAATTTGATACAGGGTGTCAGTAGGTAATTGGTTCCTCATACTGTTTGCAATTGTTGCATGCCAAATTTTAAGCAGAAAAATGATTTGATTTATCGTTTTGATAATTTTAATGAGCGAAATGTAGAAATTCGATTTTGGCGTTGTAGCCAAGTTTTTGGGTTGTGGCAAATCTTTCTCCATCTGTGGATAATATCTTGTGTATCAATATAATATATTGTGTATCACAGTGCATCCTTATTTTTGGTGTAATTTTGAAACGCAGAAACCGGAAATTCAATCTCAGTATGTGAGGTTTTACGAACGGAATTGACATTATTTTTCGGTCATTCTCTGCAAACACGCCTTAGAAACTTGTGTGTTGAAGACAGATGCCTTGGCTGCCTTCGCCAACGGAGCCTCTGCTAGGATTCACATAAACTTTCAAAAGTGCCGAGGTGAATTGTCAACCGACAAGACAGGTATTACAACACATGATTGACTTTTGGTCAAACATTGGTGTTCGTATTGTTACCCTAACTCCCATGATCAGATAGAACGCCTTCACGCCATCCTACTTCTCTTAGGAAGAAAGATATAGGTTCCATCTCAATAGAAATCTGGATGTGCTACAGCCCAGGGTTGTGAAAAAACGGCCATAAACGGATTTTTTTTTACCATGATTTCCTCGCATTCTTGCATTGAAAATTGAGCAGTTCGATAGCCCCCAAATACCTTATATTATATGTACATGAAGCGATTTTTCCCGACATGCAAAATTCAAGAACAAAGCCACAACAAACCGGTTATTGAACTATGACAATCTGCAGAGAATGACCCTTTTACGATTGCTCTGCAATTTCAGGTTTGCTTCCCCTTGAATTTCTCCAAGAACATCTCGGAAATTTGAAGTTCAAGTGAACAGTCCTAAGTTGCAGTTCTTTCTCCCACACCATATGTTGAATTAACTCTATTATAGTTCTTTTTTTTTGAGGGGTGGTAAGGAAAGTTTGGGGTTGTGGCTTGGGCGTGGGCTGCTTCGTCATCTTTTGTTTGGCCGAGAGATGCAAGATAGCCAACTTTGCTATGCGTAAAGCCGACCCCGAGAATCGGAGTAAGCATCAGAGAATGTCATCCAAAAATCGAGCATCGAGGTTATCATCAAAGAAGGTTATTCGAAATTCGACCCGGGCTGAGGGTTTTTATTCCGATTCTGTTCAGACTTTTATTCGGCGCTCTGGTGGCTCTGTGTCCAACTACTCGATGTCAAAGGCCCTGCTTTTAATTCAAAACCTTCAACATTTCTAAAACTTCTGCACATAATTATACGAATTTTCGAACTAAAATGTTTTGTAAGGGGGGTTTTGAAGGGGGCTGAATCCGAATAATATGAGGTTGGAAATGATGAATTCCGACCTTCTCAAGGTGCCCATTATTCCAAAAACGAAACCTCACTCAGCTACTCAGTCTTATCAGCGTGCTGTCGTGTGCTCATACTGTCGCGAATGAGCTGAAATCTTTGATAGTGTTCGAGAATCTGTCACCACAGTTTGTATTAGTAACTAAATGTTGATCATTGTCAAGTAGTTTTAATGATTGGTTGGCTCTTTCAGGGAAATCAGAAGGACCAGTCGGTTCGTACCTGGCCACAAGACCCTGACGAGGATACACGTCCATACTTTGGCATTCCAAGCCATCATGGTCGACTCCCATGCCTCTTGGAAACAGCCTGACGTTGCTGCTGCGAAAGCATCCCTCACCGCGTACAGGCATGTCTGCGCATCCTCCGAAGTGAGTACCTTAAAAAATGAGCCGGAGGCGCAATAGTCTTTTGGGATCTCTACAACTTTCTGCCCTTAGGTGGACGCCAACCAAGCAAAGCTCCTAATGGACGACAGCTTCTCCCGCTCGGCCGTCGCTGCGGAGACGGGCCGCGTCGTCCTGGAGCCCGAAAGGCCCGTCCCGTGTTGGCAGGAGAGCCACCTCACGATATGCGTCGCCACGGGGATCGTTTGCAAGAACGCCCAACAGACTGGTGGAGGCGGAGATAACATTTCCGCAGCCGCCCTCGCCGTGCAAGTTTAGGTGAGCTTCACTTTCAATTGATCAAAATACGGTTACCTCTGATGCGTTGAAATAGTTGACGAAAAAATCGTTTTCAGGACTGATCGCCTTTCTCACCGAGAAACTTAAAGTAAAACTTATCGCAAAAACTACACGGCGTTAAACCCAAGTCATTACCCTGTAGTTAGTTAATTTGTTATTGTTAACGAAATTTATGTTGAAAATCTAGTTCGTGTTGTTGATTTGATTCTTGTTCGTATGCTGGTTTTCACGTCGCAAGCCTCCACGCTGGTTTTCTCCTCACCAACAAGCCTAAACATTCCGTATTACGAGTTTAGGGAAATAACAATTGTGCTCAACTAAAGACATCGACTGCCGACATTCCCATGACAACATGAATTTGGATTGTAGACGTAAGTGAACTTGTCAAAACGTAATCGACGCGTCTAATAACGATTTTGTGGCACCTTAGAAATATCCTTCGTCAGGCGGTTACGTATTCTGTTGTAAACCGCACGTGAATGATTTATTCTGACTGTTGTACACATGCTAATCGTTTCATGTTATTGATGTCGTCATTGGCCTCTGAATTCTGTTCCGATTTGTATAACAAATGATGCGCCTGGCGTTGAATTATTATAGGGGAACGTTTTGTTGCACTGAGTTTTACACACAAAAACAAGTCTGAAGCACATTAGCTAGCGAATCCTCCCGTAAGCTGTTCGATTGTTGACTGAGAATCGGACTGTTCTATGAACTGTGTGCATTTGAAGGTTCCTACGTGCTTTCTTATTATAGCCCCTGGTTAAAAACCGAATTTCCTTAAAAGCGTTGAACGCTTGACACGAAGATCACTGAGTTATTATTTACGAAATAAACGTTTTTATCGCAGCACTAAATGTTAATTTTATGGCCCCCGAAAACTCTGAAAACGGGCTTGTTTGATTTTTACCAGAAGTGAACTTGAAGCTTTTCAAGGTGTCTCAGTGAGCTCTAAGGAAACTGAACATACTCTTTAACTCAAAATTTGAGTTTCATATTTAATATGAAATTTAAATCTCTAATAATTGCATTAATTATTAATGCATCACAGTCAGTTCTCAATTGCGGAGTTGTTTCTAAACATTTACATGACATGAAATTGTTGTGGCCTGCTTTGCTCCATAAATCGTACATTGAAAGTGAGAGTTCCATAGGGCTCGCTCCTCCAGTGGTTTTTTGGAGTTCGAAAATTCTGATTGGCCTCAAAATTTGACATTATACGTTTCAAGGTGTCCAGATTCTAAAAACGAAATGTGCATTCGCTGTCCGAGCCGTTTTGGGCAGTAGGGATTTTACGCCTATTTTCCCAAACGAAGTCAAAGAAAACTTGGAAAAATAGAGCACTTTGCTTTGAAAACCCAAATTCCTTCTACATTTTTATTTCAAGTCAGACGTGGAAAATAATTTTTACTAATTTTGGTTTATTATTCTTAATAATAATTATTAAGAATTGAATTACATAGGTGAATTATTCACCTGATCAGGTCGACGACTCGGATCAGCCTCAAAATTGGTCATTATCCGTTTCAAGAGGTCTAGATTCCAAAACAGAAATGTCCGTCCGCTGTCCGGGCCCGCTTTGGGCAGTAGGAGTTTTTTTAAAAACTGAAATTTTGACGAAATACTTGGTTTACCATCTAGTTGTGCCCGGGGTGGCCCACAAGTCGTACATAAATGTGAGCTATCAGCGTTACCCAGACGACTCCGCGAAGAGGTTGCTCACGTTGTCCCCCAATATCAGTAGCATGAGCCTCGTCAAACGTTAAAAAAAATGTTGTGGGGGGGGGGGGTTTACTCATGAGCCTGAAACAACGTAAACTTGACAGGCGACAACAAACAGTTTTTGAAAAATCTGAAATTTTGACAATCGCCCAAACCCGTTGGGCTATTGGGCTAAAATGGGGGTACGGGAGGTTTTTTTTAAAGGCTTTTGGCTATGGAATCGAGTTAGGTGTCGTTTTCGTAGTAGAATCCATTTTTTGGGGTCACGTAACGATCCGATTTCACTGTAGGGATCCTTTGGGCTTTCAGGGGGCTACAAATGGGATTTTTGAAGGATCCCAGGAGGTCAAATAAGGTGTAGTTTTCCGAGTAATTTTTGACGCAAAATCTATTTCTTCGAGGTCCCACATCTATCCAAACATTGTTCCTAAGTGCAGATTATGGTTTATTACCTATTCTTGGAATAATACACCTTTGTTATCGCGACGGAGGTCGACCACTCCGATCGGCCTCAAAATTTGACATTATCCGCAGTCAGAAGAACAAGCAGATCTATGTCTTCCCCTATGATGGTGACACTCTCATAATTTCCGACTGTCAGATGCAGTGAAAATCTTTCGTTAGCTACCCTGAAGATACTCTTGAGGGACAAATTCGTTAGAAACCCCCTCTATTCTATTGATGAATTTTTTAATTTAAAATCTTGATTGAATAGGTATCAATAAACCATCTTGTTGACAATTACATTGTCAGTTACATTGTAACCCCTTATACAAGGCGTCTTACAAATAAAGCTTATTTACGATTTGAGAAAATATTTGCATTCTAAGTCAATTTCAGGTAGGTACTAAAAAAAATTTTTTTCACCGGCTTAATTTTTTTTTCGTTGAAAGAAGGGCCTCTGAGCTTCATTTCTAAAACGCAGAAATGAAGCTCAGAGGCCCTTCTTTCAACGAAAAAAAAAAAAAAAAAATTAAAATTAATTATTTATATAAATATAAATTTTATATTTATATTTATATTTTTAATGGCGTTCCCATATAGCCCTCAAGGTTGGGGTGTAATGGGAATACGCACAAAAATGCATGTTTAAAAAACGCTAACTCAATGGGGCTAATCGAGACACATCTCCATGTTTAAAAAAATCATATCGAAGGTTGAGGGACGTCGAAAAAAACTTTTATCGGCACAAAAAAAAACGATTTTTTTTAAAATAAGAAAACCCACAAAAATAGTAATGAGAATTTTTTTTTAATCACAAACAAATCGTATAATATACGATATTATCGTCTAATAACTATACCAAACACTTCTGACATAAGTCTTGACTCTTATACAAAAAAACTTATTACATTCATTCAATACTAAAAATACCACATTATCACAGTTTTTTTCTAGGTTAGGTATATCATCACTGAGCGTTTTTGACTCCTAACGTTTGAAAGATCAAATTGTCTGTCACAGTGCGGTTTTGTCACTTTAATGTCTTTACTTTGGCAAATGGAATCGAAAATATCACAATGTGAAAAATTTTTGAGAAACCCAGCAGTTATATGAAAAAAAAAAAAATCCTTGTCTAAAAGGTTTATTTGGAACATACATTTTCGATGTAGCAGTATAAATAGCGACTGCTGCATTTTCGATTGATGGGTTTTCAGACCACTGTGCGACGAACCCGGTCTATTTAGACAATGGCGTAGGAATCATCCATTAGAAGGGATCATGGTGGTTGATTTCTTTCCCAACTCCGCTGCCCTCATCAGTCTAATCAACCCAGTTGTTGCTCTTACGTGTTGATGGATGGTCTTTATTGGCTCAACAGAGTTTTTCTCCCCCCTTCGACACAAAGGGGGTTGCCTTTTCTATTTTGTTCCTCGTGGGCTCTGCACCTCAAGTCGTTTCAACGTTCCGGGGAATGAACCAAAAGGCCGAAGGAAGGCTTTGTGCGTCGAGGCGTGGCAAAGACGATTCAAAAGGGCTTCGGGAAGGGCCCCAATTTGAGAACCCTACCTGACCCCACAATGGGACCTTTTGTACTTGTATCGTACTTCTTTGAGGAGAGCCCGTCATATTTTCATACTTGATTAATTCTGAGGTCCACAGAATTGTCATCATTCCACTCAGGCGGACATTGACTGAACGATTGCTTATTACGTCAGCGTTCTCTTTTGTCGATAAGTTTAAAAACTGAACGCAATGAATCGGTTAAGTCGCATGACTCGTGAACTTTGTCTGTTTCTCCCCGTTTTACCCATTTCAAGCATTTTGACTTCCAACATCCACGCACGCGAGTCAACCTCTGAACTTCAGTTTTTCACAACTGACCGGCGACTGGGCGACATTCACGACTGACTGTTCGGGAAGAGAAGCGAAGAAGCGAAACCGGTTCCAGAACTCCACAGGGACCTCCCAATCTACGTCATGGAAACTTCGTGAGGAGGAAGTTCTTTAAGGAATACGATTTTATTAGATTCTCGGATGATCTGGATGGTGACTAACGAAATTGTTCCTGGCATCTCCCGACGTCAATAGAAACCTCTTCTACTCTAAACCTGCTTTACTATTTGGAGAGCGTTAAAGTTAGATTTCATCTTCTGAATGTAAGAATAAACTGCAAAAAGGGCGTGTCGGTACGAATGAACTGTATGTTTACAGCGGGGATTCTCAAACTCCTTGAGACCCCATTGCCAAATGCACGGCAAAAAAGTGGCAAATTGTGAATAAAACATGATTCTTTGCACATTTCTGCTTATAACTCGGGAACGGTTTGTCCGATCTTACTTTCCTTTTTGAAATCAGAAAGCTGATTAAATTTTATATAAGTAGCGGCACATTGCGTGTAAAGTATTTGCCGGAAAGTGTGGAAACAAGAAATTTGACCATCTACGACTTTTCTTCTTTCCCTCTCTTATCAAAGCTCAAATCAAAATTTCAACAGCCCCAAACTTCTCGTTAGCGGTATTTACTATCGACCTTTGACGCTCTCGTCTGCGGTTCTGTCCTGATCATATGTTCTCATTATTTAGTTACGTGTTGGTAACAATACGTCCAAATTTCTTTTCCACATTTGTGCGTAGGATTTCAACTGAATAAAGCCTACAATTCTACGGCTTTCGTTATTACAATTTATTCAGTTGATAAAAACTACCATGGACAAATATCTTCGTCCTGAACGCCTCTCAATCGACCCATCCTCAAGCTGCGCTCAAGAGGATTACCTGCACTGGAAGCGAACATTCGTCAACTTCCTGGGCGAAATTCCAACAGAAGCACCGCTGTCGAACCAGGTACAATTGAAACTTCTCACGAACTTTCTTAGCGCTTCCATCTATAAGTTGGTCAAGGACAAGCCAGATTTTCAAACAACTCTCACAGCACTCGATGGAATTTACATCAAGCCGAAAAACGAAATATACGCTCGCCACTGCTTGGCGACTCGGAGGCAAGATCCCGGTGAGTCAGTTGATCAATATTTGCAGGCGTTACACGTTCTTGGACAAGAATGCTCGTTCCAAGATGTTACAGCTGACAGCTACAGAGATGAGTACATCCGCGACTCGTTCATAGCAGGTCTTTCATCCAGTATGATTCGGCAACGCCTTCTTGAGAATTTAACCCTAACACTTACCCAGGCGTCTGATCAAGCTAGGGCCTTAGAAAGAGTCCAAATAAATTCCCTCAGTTACTCCCAATCAACAGCGTTTTCTGCTGCAGCTAAAGACCAGGGACACGAAGATGAACCGACCGAAGCACTGAAAACAACAGCTGCTGTTCACAACTCTACGTGCTATTTTTGTGGGGGCAAGCGCCACCCCAGGAGCAAATGTCCAGCCAACGGGAAGACTTGCAAAAACTGTAACAAGCCAGGTCATTACTCTTCCGTTTGCAGAAGCTCAGAAGGTAAGACAATTGGCTTCACAGTAGCTGCTTCCTCACACGTTTCTCTGAGCAAAGCTATAGTCCCTGTCAAAATAAACAATTTTCGTTGCTCAGCTTTAATTGACACAGGTAGTACGTCCAGCTTCATTAATCATGCCCTACTGGACAAGTGTAAAGCTCAGGCCAAACCTTCTAAGGAGAGAATTACAATGGCTAGCTCATCTCTCTTTTCCAGCGTGGAAGGGTGTTGCATAGTAAAGATGGAACTTCAAGGTCACACGTATGATAAAGCCCAGCTCTTGATCATGAAAAACCTTTGCGCTGATGTCATAATAGGTCATGATTTGCTCGATACTCATGCAACACTCGAGATGAAGTTAGGAGGTCCAAAAGAGCCACTCTTGATATGTAATATCGCTGCAGCTGCTGTCCCGCCTGTATCTCTCTTCACGAATTTATTGCCAGATTGCAGACCCATTGCAATAAAATCTCGCCACTATTCAAAAGAAGACGCAGATTTCATTAAATCAGAGGTTCAAAAACTTATCGATGAAGACGTGATTGAAGAGAGCACATCTCCATGGAGAGCGCAGGTCCTTGTTGTCAAGAGCGGAGTCAGAAAGAAGAGAATGTGCATTGATTACTCCCAAACCATCAACAGGTACACTCAACTACATGCCTACCCTATTCCAAAAATCGAGAAGATAGTTGAGCAAGTGGCTCAGAACAATTACTTCAGCACAATAGACTTGAAGTCAGCTTACCATCAGGTACCTATTTTGGAGAGTGAGCGTTTTTATACTGCTTTCGAGGCCGACGGCGTTCTGTACCAATTCAAAAGGATTCCATTTGGAGTGACCAATGGAGTGCCTGCCTTTCAAGAATTTATTCACAAAATCATTCGTAAAGAGAACCTACAAGAAACTTACGCTTAC
Source organism: Pilophorus perplexus (assembly GCA_955831195.1). NCBI lineage: Eukaryota > Metazoa > Arthropoda > Insecta > Hemiptera > Miridae > Pilophorus > Pilophorus perplexus. Next base: position 43,489,014 of record OY037008.1, on the reverse strand, counting down.
CTTGATGATGTCACAGTTTGTGGCAAGACCAAAGAAGAACATGACATCAACCTCCGAGCTTTCCTTGCCGCAGCCAGAAAGTATAATCTAACTCTGAATGAGGAGAAATCCAAATTTTCTCAAACAAATATCAATCTCCTTGGGTACAACATTGTGAACAACACTATCAAACAAGACGAAGCTCGCCTACGACCTCTTCGTGAGATTTCGGCCCCTAAAGACTTGAAGCAACTCAGAAGAGTCATGGGTATGTTTGCACACTTTTCCAAATGGATTCCAAAGTTTTCAGAGAAGATCCGCCCACTAGTATTGGCAAAATCATTTCCGTTATCAGAAGGTCTACTGCAACTCATTGAAACGCTGAAATCAGACATTTCTAAGGCAGTACTGACCGCAATAGACACCAAGCTACCTTTCACAGTGGAAACGGACGCATCTGACTTTGCAGTTGCCGCCACACTATCGCAAGCAGGTCGACCTGTTGCTTTTTTTTCTAGAACGCTATCAGATTCTGAACAGCGTCAACCAGCAGTGGAAAAAGAAGCAGCAGCGATAGTGGAAGCTCTACGAAAGTGGCGCCACTATTTGATTGGTCGGCCTTTCCAGATTATTACGGATCAGCGATCAGTATCCTTCATGTTCGATAGTACTAGGCACAGCAAAATTAAAAACGATAAAATCATGCGTTGGCGCCTCGATCTGTCCTGTTTTAAATACGAAATCGTCTATCGCTCAGGGAAGGAAAACATAGTGGCCGATACTCTGTCACGGGTGTGCGCTGCTGCATCAGCTTCCGACCTCATGGAACTACACAAAACCATGTGCCATCCTGGAGTTACACGGATGTACCATTTCATTCGTTGCAAAAACCTTCCGTATTCTGTCGACGATGTGAAGCGGATGACATCACGCTGTCAGGATTGTGCAGAACTTAAACCAAAATTCTTCAAAAACGAAGGCATTCTCATTAAATCTACAGTTCCTTTCGAGAGACTCAATCTGGATTTCAAGGGGCCTCTTCCCTCTTCATCGAAACACCAGTATCTTCTCACAGTTGTTGACGAGTACTCACGGTTTCCTTTCGCCTTCCCTTGCTCGAACTTGTCTGCTTCTACGGTGATAGAGCATCTAACCAACTTATTTTCGACTTTTGGTACGCCTTCCTTCATTCATTCAGACCGTGGTTCGGCATTCATGTCCGCCGAACTTAAGCATTTTTTGACTACACAAGGCATTGCTACCAGTCGGACGACAGCTTACAATCCGAGAGGAAATGGCCAGATCGAACGGTACAACGCCATAATCTGGAAGAGCGTACAAATGGCTCTCCGATCAGCTGGGATGGACGTTCGTCAGTGGGAGCAGGTTCTGCCTCAGGCTCTTCACGCTATTCGATCTTTGCTATGCACTGCCACAAACTCAACTCCTCATGAGAGGATGTTCTCCCATCCTCGTGGATCAGCGAATGGACAGTCTCTCCCAACCTGGCTATCAATACCTGGTAGAGTATTGATGAAACGTCTGCCTGGGAGCAAGTACGATCCTGCGGTCATGGAAGTGGAACTCTTAGAGGCCAACCCAGACTACTCGCACGTGCGGCTACCAGACGGCCGGGAGACAACGGTTTCAAACCGACATTTGGCTCCTATGGGGGCCTCTGGAGACCAAGAAGCTGAAGAAGAAGATTCTTCAGAAACAGAAGATCACCCTATAGAAGAAGTATCTGGGCCTTCACCGCCCAGCTCTCCTATTCCCTCTACATCGTCAAGAATTGATCAGGAGGTGCGACGCTCCGAAAGGAAGAAGCAACCCCCGAAATATTTGGACGATTATGTTTTGAACTAGAGGGGGGGAAAATGTCCTGATCATATGTTCTCATTATTTAGTTACGTGTTGGTAACAATACGTCCAAATTTCTTTTCCACATTTGTGCGTAGGATTTCAACTGAATAAAGCCTACAATTCTACGGCTTTCGTTATTACAGGTTCTCAGGACAAGCTCTTATGTTCACAGTAAATGCCATCGCCCTTTGAGCAAAAGCCCTGAGGTTCTTTGATTATGGTAAACGTTAAATTTTCATATGAAATATGAACGCCCTAAACTCGGCAGCAGCTATCGGTACCTACTCTTCAAATTTTCAAGGTAAAGGCGTGAAAGCTAATATTAGCATCTATCCAAACGTTTATTGAAAGTGACGGAGGTTCGGATGTGTTGACCCGATATGTACCGACTGAACCCCTCGACGGGTTTTTGTCGAACTCGAAGATTATGAGCCCCTACAACGAGTTTTATCAGCCCTAAGGCGATAAGGAGTTTCTGTTGACTGAAGATAGTCGTATTTGTGTTTGCTTGGGGCACATCAGGGGAGAACTGGCATCTTTGTGGCCCCTCACGTCGTATAAACACGATGAGGACGGTGGGTGGTACGATGTTTCAGTGAGGGCGAAGAACGTCGTAACCTACTTACTGGAAAAGCTAAATATGATTTTGGAGAAATCAATTTTACTTGGTTTCGTAGCGCATATGCTGCGTCCGAATTGCATTGGTTGTAAACAACTGTTCCAAATGAATAGGTATCATAATATGGATGTTATCAGTTTCATCAGAATTTTATAATTTAATAATGATTAACAGGACGTTTCCATTTGTTTTCGTCACGTCACGGGGGATTTTGAGCGCAACATGATCGCGAAAACTATAATCACATGATTGGTCTCTAAGGAAGTTTAGCGGTTGGTTACAAGTAGAGGGTTGGTGTAAAATAATTTGATTAATTATTAATCATTATTAAATGATCTAACTGTAGAACCATAGGTCTACCGCCCGGTTTTTTTCTCACCGGGAGTATATGGTTTTTGGGGCGGTGAACACGGATCCGAAGCTTCCCAACAAAATTTCTGGGACGCTCACCGTCAAAATGGCTAAAAACATCGAAATTTCGGCACTTTTTTGTTCTGTTTCTTCACGGATACGTTTGAAAGGGTGCGTTGTAGGTGAAACATTTATAAATTAAAGAGAACAAAATTCTACGTCGAATGAGCTACCTACGTCGAAAAACCAAGTTTCCCGCCTAACGAGCGCTGGAGGATCCAAAACCAGGCATCTTTGAGGGGCTGTATCTCGGAAACGAAAAATCGGAAAGAGCTCGTTTTGAGCTCAAAATGTCGCAAATTAAATCTACTTTCAAAAGTCTATTGGTGGTCTCTTCGATAAATCGCTCAAGTCATTGAGCTGTTATCAAAAAACCAAAAACAGCGCAAAAAATCGGGGTTTTTCGGCTACCACGTCGTTTACACGCTTTTCGTACTCGCACATCTGGATTCTTATTCCCAGCAGAGGTCCTAACAACATATCACAACTAGCTATTAGGTACCTCAATTAATGCTTCAAGTCGACCTTTTTTGTGTAAGCTTGTATAGGCCTGGACAAGCTGCCGCTCGCTCAGGAGTGTTTCCGAACCTTTATTCATTTTGGTTTATTATTCTTGGAATAATACACCTCTGTTTTCGCGACGGGGGTCGACGACTCCGATCGGGCTCAAAATTTGACATTATCCGTTTCAAGTGGTCTACATTCTAAATCCGAAATGTCCGTCCGCCATCCGCCGTACGCCGTCCGCCGTCCGCCGTCCAGGCCGTTTTGGGCAGTAGGAATTTAAAAAAAAATCTGAAATTTCGACAAAATACTTGGTTTACCATCTAGTTGTGCCCGCAAGGTTTTCAGTCCGATCGCCCAAACCCGTGGGGCGCTATGGGGCTATAATGGGGCTACGGGAGGGGTTTTTGAAGGCTTTTAGCTATGGGATCGAGTTAGGTGTCGTTTTCAAAGTATTTTTGACGTAGAATCCATTTTTTGGGGTCCCGGAACGATCCGATTTCACTGGGGCGATGTTTAGGGCATTCGTGGGGCTAAAAATGGGATTTTTGAAGGATCCCAGGATGTTAAATATTTTTCGAGTAAAAAATACGGAATTTTTGAAAAAACACATTTTTGAACAAAAAAATCCAAAAAAAAAATTTTTTTGGAGATAAAATCCAAAAAAAAATTTTTTTTTTAAATTTTTTCATTGACAGAATTAAATTTCTGCACAGGTAACGTATATCAAAGAATAATAAACCCTTGTGTAAAATTTGCAGCGTTTTAAAGTTAGGATTGACCAAATGTTACATTATTAGTGCTCTGTGAACGCAGAACTAGATGCTCTACAACTTCCATTGAGTTTTCCATGCTCTACAAACTTCCATGAGCTTTTACGTGGGAGTTACCATTTTTGAGCAGCTGCCATTCAATTTTAAATTTATCTTGATGTTTCACAAAGTTGGAAAACATCGTCATTTTTTGACGGCCCGTCGCGCCCTTACGGCTGGATCAATTTGAACTTTTAGGTAGCTCATTCGACGTAGAATTTTGTGCTTTTTAATTTACTATAATATAGTCTATATTATAGAACATTTTCAAAGTTATCCGTGAAAAACCAAACAAAAGTGCTGCAATTTTGAGGTTTTTTTTGCGATTTTGACGGTGAGCGTCCCAGAAATTTTGTTGGGAAGCTTCGGATTCGTGTTCAGCACCTCAACAAATGTATAAAACCCTTGAGAAAAATTCTACACCACGCTTTGCATCGAAAATTCACCCGGTGACTGGAGTACTGGTTCACTCGGTTAATTTGCACTTAAAAATGACGGCTGTTCTTTCCCGCTTACTTGGTAGGTATTTGATTATCTGTATCATTCTTTAAGCATAATTAATCGCTTCTGTTGTTAAAATAGGTCCAGTTTTCACCCTCGAGATTATCTTGAGCTGTGTTTTTCTCCGTTACATGATTTTCAGAGGGAAGCAAGCCTGAGTCTCTCGAAAAGTTGGAGACAGTTTCCAGAAGAGAAATGGTATTACCACTATTCCTCTATAGTGGAATAGTTGCTGAGATAGGTTTGTCGAAATTCTTCAAAACCTCCACAAATCCTCAATAGATTTATGATTTCTAAAAGCCGCGCTTGGCACATTAAAAATTTGTTTCTGAATTTAGGCCAGTTTTCGATCCCTGGAAACAAGTTTTTGCTGTTATAAGACGGTTTTTGTTCACTTAAAGCACAATTCTAATTTGGTGATTAAATTAGCTTCTGGGATACACTCGTAAGTATTTCAACATCAATGTTTGAATCTTCGCTACAATCAAGTTAGATTGTTGTTGGGCTTCCGAAGTCGAGTTCAATTTGCTCCGTTCTTAATTAAAATGAAATAATTGATTCTTGTCCTTAATTAAATCGCCCCAGATAATCAAATGTCCAGATAGATTGATTTCCAACCGATTACACAGTTTTGTTCCGGACGCAATCAACTTCTTGATCGCCCTCTTTTTTGAGCTTTATTTTCGACTTGAAAAATTTGTTGACAATATTGTTGCAACAGGCGGTGACGAAATACGAAGTTCCTTCAACCCTTGGCTCCTTTGCATTATCAATCTAGGAAGTTTATCAGCTGTAAAACGGCCCTAATAGGTATGCTGGTCGTATATGCGTCCTGCAATAGGCATCCATTATAGTGCCAACCACTCGGCTGGGCTGGAGGCGTAAAACGAGCTCTGATGAATAATTAATGAAAGGAGGACCTTGTGAGCCACGCCTGTCTCTTCTTGTCCCTCGTCAAAGGATTACATTTTTCTTTCTTTTTTATTTTTATTTTTCACTTTTTTGACCTGTACCGAGTATTGCAGCTAGGATTACTGAGCGTAGCAAGATCCCAAAAATCCAACGGAGTTTACAGCTATAAAAATTATTCTAGTCGTTTTGAAAAATTATTCAAAAGCTACTCCGGAAGGCTACCATACGTTTGCTAGTCAGAGTAAAAAACCGACTACTTTGCGCCGACACAGACAGACAGCTACGTTCGTGCCGATGGTAAGAGGCATTCATTTGCGCCAGTTCTAGAACTACGACTAGGGGGCCACCCTCTACCGGCTAAAGCCAACCGAACCCCGACCTCTCCCACCTGGCTTCAGACCCTTTCTACTTTTCGATAATGAATGGTTTTTTCTAATGAAATTCGATCCTCGTGAGAGAGATGATGATTGGGTGTGCGGTCCTATTAACTAATCTTTCTTTTCACACCCCCACCACTCCTCGGAGCTATCGAATGTTGGAATTCGTATTTTCTAATTTATGTAGGTACAGATAAAAATACATAACCGCTACTAGGTTTTTTAAATATTTTTAAAAAGGAAAACTCTGTACTTCTTTCTGACGCTTCTAGCTGAACGAAGCCCAGGCACAAATGAAGGTTTTTGGAGCGGCATAAACGTAGTTTAAAAAAATATTTATTGGCTCAAAAGTAGGGGCTACCTACGACTGGCGCAAACGTAGAGGAATGTTTCGGCATATTTTCACCCTTCTGACGCAAACGTAATTTACCGACTCTGGAAGGGGTTCATTAAGGTGGACGAATCAGGATAAACCTTAGATCTCGGGCCCTTGGAGGGTCTCCAGGAAGGTGTTATTCTCACGTTTTACACATCAACGACCACCCTCCAATATAACGTTCTCAAGCGAGAACTACCTGTAGACCTTATAACAGATTCCGGTTTCACACTGTACAAATTTGAAATCCACATTGTTTCTACCCGGTTCAAGAAGGCAGCTTCAAAAAGAGGTCGTGTACGCCGCTATGGGGGGTAGATCTTCAGGTGTGGTACCCTAACATTAAGTTTTATACCCCTCGAGCCGTTTGCTGTAAATGTTGGAAGCTTCAAGCACCTCGCAAAATGTGGAGGGTGGTCTTTTTTTTGAGCGGCGAAAGATGAAAGAACGGCCTTTTTCGTGCCGGGGTACAAAAACTGTTTACGTGTTCGTTTTACAACTGCGTCAAAACTATTCTACTGCTACTGGCTCATAAGGGAAGAGCTTGTAAAACTTAATAATATTCTGTTCACGTTGTTTGACCTTTAGGTTAACTGCACTTGTGCACATTTGTATATGTGCAGTCTTAATTAGCGGTTTGGTATAGCAAATATTATATGCTAATATATTAGCATACGAGCGGAGCCCTCCTAATCTATCTTCAACATCCTCCGAATCAACCACATCTGAAATGCCTCCAGCCGGTTGATTTCCGCAGTCTTAATCGTCCATGACACCATACATCACAATAGAATGAATGTAGCATTTCACCATCCTCCAGCGCAAGGAGAATCGTACATCGTAGATATCAGCTGCACAAAAAGGGTCCCATCTTAATGAACGCTGCACGAGCGATTTCAATCCGAGCCTCAACTCCCCAGTCAGACCAATCCCATGACAACAGCGGTCCCAGATATCTAAAATGGTCAACATGCTCAAGAGACTGATCCATAACTGCCACTTCGCACTCTTTTGGACCAGAATTGGGTACCACCATGGTCTTGGCAAGAGGCGGGGCTGGATTTAAAGGACTTGAGGTTGATTAGAAACCTGTATTGGGGCCAGAAGGCGCAATTCCGTGTAGATGGAGCCCTATCCAAGCAGGTGACAGTAACAGCACGTGGCAGGGCTGCACGATGTCACCGTTGCTTTTCAACATTTATTAGGAACAGGATGTTCCTAATAAATCGATTTGGCATCCAAATCGATGGATTACCTGTCTTGAATTTGCACGACACGGTGCTCCTGGCTCACATTGAGGCGGAGCTCCAGGTTCTATTACCGAGTTGACCGAGTTGACCGAGTTCTATGGCCGAGTTGCGATCGTTTGCAGGAACTATGGCCTGGCTATTAACATAGCCAAAACTAAGGCATTGGTCATATCAAAGACGACCAACAATGGCGTGAGGCTGGTAGTCGACGGGTAGGCTTTTGAGCAGATGCAACGCTTGGGCCAATGGATTTCGGAGACGTGGTCGTTGGAGGGGGAGCTACGCAGTCGGATCGAAATAGCGTGGGCAGTATTCAATAACATAATATGTTATTGCATATATTATATGCAGTGTTTTGTGTCGCCGGGATTTAGATTTTTCGCTGCACTGGCGTGTTGTAAAATGTTTTATAATGTCAATCCTGCTGTACGGAGGCCTGGACGTTGAAGGCCATGGACATAAACTGGCTGGAGGCCTTCGAAATGTGGCTGATCCGACCGTGTTGAGCATCCCCTGAACCGCCAGACTTTGGAATGACAACATCCTTCAGCAAACCTCCCTGAGCTGTTGGTGACCGTGAAAAGACGGAAAGTGGCGTAGGGCATATTATGCGCGGCCCTAAGTACAGTCGCAGACAATTATGTTGGGGAAGATCAGCGGACGTAGGGGAGTTGGAAGGAAGCGTGCGTCATAGTTGTCGAACATTCACCTGACCCAGGGATGGCGAGAGATTTGCAGGGATGATCGCCAACCTTCAATGATGGAGAAGGCACTAGAAGAAGAGAAGAATGGTCTTGGTCAGTAGGCTATTATTATATAATACTCGCGGCACCCTGCCTCTACTCTGGGCTTGGATTACTAAGTATGTTTAGGAAGGCTCTAGATGGTTGTGACATAAGTTTTATGTTTAGGGAGGCTCTAGATGTGACATAAGTCTTATCTCCCTACATATCTGCAGAGTATAAATTGAACAAGACCGGCGACAGAGGGCAGCACAACCCTCCATTTTGAAATGCTCTCAGAAAGCACTCCATCCCCAAGAACCTGAGCCGTCTGCTGCCAGCAAAGGTTCCTGATGATTCGCACGTACATCCTTACAGTCCAAACCCACGCCTTCAAGGATTTGCACCAATGTATCATACCTACTTAACATTGTCGAAGGCTTTTAAAAAAATTAACGAAGCGTGCAATCACATCATGCTGCTGATCGAGCCATTTTCGCATCAACACCTGCAGGGCGAAAAAATAATGTTAATGACACGTTAATATTCCTGAATGAGGGTCGCAGTCCCTCAACAAGCACTTGCCGTGCTCTCAGCTGCTTCATACTACGTCGAGCATTTTGAAGGGTATAGGCGGATACCTAATCCAGAAGCTGGAAGATAATTCTGCTTCCGTGAAAACCGCCAATGCGCGGCTGAAAAATGCTACCCTGTAACCTTAGCTTATCTTCATTGGTTCCAATTTCAAGGATATTCCTGGCGTCATAGAATCTTTTCACTCTTAAACTGTGCAGGTGGGAACAAGTGTCGAAAAGATGAAAGGTATTTCTGACATTATCTACGAGCCACCGGGAAGAAGATCCAGGATAAAATCAAGGCCGTCTTCGGCAGAAATTGTGGGTGCGAGGAAACCAACAATATATTGTTGGTTTCCTCATTTCAGTTGTTGTTGCCTCGTTCACTTGTACCTACGCCTCGGCAACAACAACTGAAATGAAATGAAAAATGTACATAGGTACCTACTAAATGATCGACGGCTGGGATTTTCGATGAGAAACGTGACAGCACCGTCTTGAGCACGTCTCATGCTGTTCTTCAAGAATTCAATATAAAATATTCAGGTTAAAGCAAGCATCTGCATAAATCTATGTAGGTAATATAATATATATCCTTGAATAATTATCCTTGAGTAATTTGTATAAAAATTTCGAAGTAAAATAAATAACGTGCAAATAACTTGTAGGTGTGTTGTAATAATATTACCCTCTCAGAATAGCTAAGGTGGTCGCCATGTGGACTTTTTAGAGACCTATTTTGCACAAATTAGTGACGTCTTGTGAAGAGCTCTGGTGATGAGGAAAAATCAGGTGTTTGCTATATGGTGGCATTTTGTGCTCGCGAAGAGGATATGACCACTAAATATAGATGTGCAAGGTCAACAAGTTTCGGACCCCACTGTTGGAAGGCCAAGGACAGACCAGGAATGAATGCGGGCTTAATTGATGATGAATCCGCAGCCGGCCTGAGCCCGTTTTCAGTTATTGTTTAAGTAAGCACGTCTGTGAACCTTTGAGGGGTTTACAGTTTCGAAGAGATTGATTGATTGATCGGGCAACAATCGACGAATCACCGTTGGGATGGTTATCTGTAACAATTACAGGACGCATACTTCAAACTATCGGAGGCACATCAGAGCATAGCGGGACCTGGTGCTCAGTGGGCCAAGGATTCCAAGGGATTGATCGTCATTTGTCTTGGCCCCGTCAAGATTGTCCTGAGAAGGCAATAAAAGAGACTCCGAGAGAGGTTTAAATGGATAAGTTGGGTAAGGGATTGAACTGAAAGGCGAAGAACAATGGGATGCGGCACCGACTGAAGGGCCGAAGGGACAGCTTTCATCCCCGATATGCCTTTTGGTTTCCTTTTTGGAGTCAATGCAATAGACCTTACAGTAGCTACACGAAGTACATGAATACAGCTAGGGTCGATTGATAGTCTTTGTATGCGCTATCAGTCAAGCCAAGCGACACAGGCAGAGTTTATAAAACGGAAACGCCGAGAATCATTTTATTGAATAATTCACAGCAAACTTCAACAACGCTAAAACGAACTATAGAGCTACTTGGGCCAGTTGAAATGTTTCGTCAGTTTAATTGTTGAAAATGAAGAACTCTTATGAGTTAAAAGATAAGACAATTGCTATAATAAGTCTGTTGCGTCGATGGTGGTGTGTAATATTTTAAATTGCTTAAATCGATTTTCCCAAAGTTGAGTTAGGTACCAAAAATCATGTTTAAAATAGCGGTTCTGTTATCCTTCTTTTAAGAAAGAAGATGAATATGAGACGCTGTCCTCGGCTTCTCACACATTTATAATACTCCACCACGCCACAAGTATACTTGTGTGCCTATAGGCGTACCTACTCCAGTCAGTTCTCTCAGAGATAAAATAATAATCACAATCAAATCCCACACTTCGCCTGATAATGGGTTTCATTTTAATGGATAGGCGCGTACACTAAAAATTACATAACAAACTAAACAACCGTATGGTATCATTCGAAAAAAACAACAAATTAGTGTTAGGTTAATATCGACAGTACTAACTACCTATCGCGGCTGTAAGCTAATATCTAGTGTAAGCTGACCATTGGGGGGGGGGGGGGGGGGGGATTTGAAATTTACACATTTTTAACACACACACTTTCACACATATTTTATCATTTTGCTAAGTGGTAAATTTTTATGTCATATTGAAATGTAAGTTAAAAAAAAAGAACGAAATCTTTGCAAAAGTTTATATTACGTTTGAAACTATTTCACTACTAAAATTAAAAACGAAAAACGTTAAGAATTGATTTTTTGTGTGGAAATTTTATGACTACGATAACTTTTGATAGTTTAAGGCCATTAGAATAGGAGAACTCGGATCACGAATATCGATATTGAAATGAATGATGGAAGATACAGAGTGAAAAATATTCGATATTAAATTTAATGAATTGATTGCTGTTGCACTAGGTTTCTCGAGTTGTGACGTGCCGTGACGATAGTGATTGATCTGACTGGCTCACTATGGAGTTTTGACACTAAATTTACTGATCGCTAAATATTATTGAATTGAAATGAATTCATCCTAGTAAAAAATCGAGCATTGATACTAGGGATGGGAAATCGGGCCATCAGAAATCGATTTCACAGATTAATAGGTATACCTATTCTGGCACTTTTATACAAAGGGCCTAAAGTGCCAGAATTAAAAAAAAAATTTTTTTTGCAATAATTATTATTGCAATTTAATTTTTATATAAATTGATTAGGTAAATTAATAATTAAAACATCAATTAAATCAATAGTTGATTTGTTAAATTATTAAGTTTTAACAAATTCTTACCCACTTTAGGTAAAAGAGTACGAATACATTTCAATTAATTAATAGATACACACATTTCAATTGATAGATATATTACATTTCAATTAATAGATACATTACATTTCAATTAATTAATAGATACGAGTAGATTTGACAGATTTCAATTGATTTTCCGTCCTTTCACTTACAACAGTTATAATTGAGTGACAATTGAGTTACTCAATTTTTCGTAAAAATTGGTTTAAAGACGAACGGATATTATGTGCATGAGAAACCATCGAGTAGTCAAATATTCAAAAAACCCTGAACATTTATGACAAAAGTAAATAAAAACTCAATAAAGCCTAACTAGGCTTAGGCTATCACTAGTGATGATCAATAAACTTAGGCTTGACATTAGGAAACCGTTGAACTTGACACTCCTTGTACCCTTCCAACTGACCGTCGATGTAAACATAAACTTTATGGTTATGAATTAGCGGAATAGATTGGCTGTAGTTTTGTTGACAATTTATCGACCAACAACAACAGTTTATCGACTAACGGCTAATGCACAACACTACTGATTTATCAACAACAATACCGATGGCTAAGGTACCACAACATGACATGTTGGCTAAGGTACCACAACATGACATCACATTGTGATATGATAGGTATATATTATAATATATATCATACCTATCACATGTTGTATCTTAGCCATCAACATATGTTGATGTTGATGAATCAGTAATGTTGTGGATTATCCCTGGGGCCTCGTAATGGTGGAAGTAACAAGGTACCTAGTCCTCATTTGAACCAACTTTCAAACGTTGACCACATTAAATGTTTATCATATTGCTAAATTTTAGGAATATAATCAATCGCATTGCTAATATTTCATATCATTATAATATAATAATTATAAGATATCGTCTTAATATTAATATTTTATTATTAATTATTAATAATAAAATTTTGATTATTAATAATCAAATATTAATAATCAATTATTGATGATATTAAATATCATCAATTTTGTATGATATTAAATATCAACAAATTTTGTTAGCACTCAGCATCAAAGTTTGTAAAACGGAAGTGCCGACAACGATTAGCTCAGGCGTTTCACGGCGAACTACCAAAAACATTCGCCAGAAATTTACTAATGAGCTACTTTGTGCGATTTTAAAATGTTCGGTCGGTCGAAACACAAACGAGGAAGTAATTTTTTGTGGCCCAAGCAAACAAAAGTGATCAACCTTTTTTTTTCAGCTTCTCACAGACGAGACAGAAACGTGGAGCCGGCGAGGACGCTGTTTAGATTTGGGCTCTCCTATTAAATAAGTGGACCTCTTGAAGAGTTGAATCACGTTCCGTCTTCTTTTGTCAACTTATTTGTGAAGGTGACCTTGAAAATAGGGACTGAATGACAAGCAGATTCTGAACACTTGGGTGCAATACACTCGGTGTACATCCTTGAGTAGACTGGTGGCAGGCTGAATAAGCGTTCAGGTTATTAAGAAATATCCAATGATGACACTGTCTGTCCAGTTTTTAATCAGATATCTCGATTGAGCTATCGTATGATAAAAGCGAAGCAAATGCCCCGATCAAGTTTGACTTCTTCACCGGCAGATTCCAACCTGCCAACTAATCCACGTCACGAACAAGGCAGCTGCGGGACGTCTTTCAGGCCCGATGAACGAAAATTACAGGCCGCCCGAGCGATTAGGCATTTCGGAATTCTGGGCCGCAGTTTAACAGACGGGCCTTCCAAGGTCGCTCATTGTGTTTACGTTCTCAGAAGTAGCCCACACGATGTAGCGAACATTATTAATGAGCTATTATCCATATGCAAATGACTGCTCGCATGTGAAGCATAACGCCTTGCAGAACGCTTTGTTTTTGGGAGCTGGAATGCCTTTAGTTAATAACATGAACGACCTTCAAAGTTTCACTCTTGTTTTCTTTGAAAAGAAACGGTAAAATTAGGCAAAATTATGGTTTATGCGCTTCAATGAATTAACTTTATTTTTAACTAATTTAATGCTAAGATAGTCAGTGAGTTTGTAGCTGCGCCAACCCGCGAGGAGGTTCAGTAAATTATTATCGTAAAAGGGAACCCCAGTGGCGTTGGTCAGGGTCTTTTGTTACTCGAAAGGGTCCGGAGGATAAGGAGGGGGCCCCTAACAAAAACACAAGGGCCCCTCTCAGCTCCGAGGGATCCTATTTCGGTTCGTAATTCCACAACATCCCCCTTCTTACCCTTCATGTTACCTTCTACGTCATTGGGAGGGTAAAAAAAGGCGATGGGCGAAGCACTTCTTCTTCGGGTCTTCAATCTTACTCCCCTCGCAGGGATCCGAGTCCTTGAAGGTCCTATCAATTCCCTGAAGCTCCGTCGGCTTGAGAGCCTTCAAGACCCCTACAAATTCAAAATCAAATTCATCTATTTGCTATAGCACTTTGAGTTCGTATTAAACGCTGCAACGTTTGCCTATGGTTTTGCACGTCAATGAAAGTTGATTTTGAGAAAAACGAAAAACTAAGTTTCATGTCCCGAATTTCCAATGTGTGTCATCCTAACGGTGCTTTTCTTGCATCATTTTACTCCGACATTTGTCCATAATCGTTCAATATAATTTTTGGGACGTATTCCAGGTGCAAACAAGTTCATAAAAACAAAATCTGGAAAAGTCTGGAAAGAGCAGGTGGAAAAACGATGAATGTCAATGAAAATTAATCGAGGATAAATGAAAATCGAAGTTTCATGTCCCAAATTTTTAATGTTCATCATCCTAACGGTGTATGAATTCTTGCTTCATTTTACTCCAACAGGTGCCCATAACCGTTCACGGTAATTTATTGGAAGGATTCCATGTATAAATAATATTTATACATAGAATATTTGTACATAGAACATATATTATGTTCATAAAAGCAAAATCTGAAAAAACCCGGTTATTTTACAAAAACAATTCTAGAAAAATGGATAGGTATCGATTTGGGAGTTTTTAATTAATTTTGTTTGTATTGAATTGATCAATTTTGGTTTATTATTCTTGGAATAATACACCTATGTTTTCGCGACGGAGGTCGACGACACCGATCGGCCCCAAAAGTTGACATTATCCTTTTCAAGAGGTCCAGATTCCAAAACCGAAAAAACCGATGCGGATGTCCGTCCGCCGTACGCCGTCCGGGCCGATTTGGGCAGTAGGATTTTTTTTTTTTAATCTGAAATTTTGACAAAATACTCGGTTTACCATCTAGTAGTGCCCGCAAGGTTTTTAGCCCGATCGCCCAAACCCGTGGGGCGCTATGGGGCTACGGGATGGGTTTTTTGAAGGCTTTGGCTATGGGAACGAGTTAGGTGTCGTGTTCGAAGTATTTTTGGACGTAAAATCCATTTTTGGAGGTCCCTACCAGGAGGTCAAATCTTTGGAAAAAAAATTAAAAAAAGTTTTTTCCCAATTTTTTTTATTAACACGGAATCAATTTTCGCACAAATGGTAACCTATAATATCATAATGCCTACTGCTTTTTGCACCAAAATTGCTGCTTTCCCAAAATAGTTGATTAAGAGAAGAACTTTTTGCTCAATTTTCTGTTTTGCCCGGTGTTATCCAAAAATAAACTGAAAATGACCACAAATTGTTCGTAAAAAGAGTCTGTTGGGTGGAGCCGCACATTACCGCACGAAATTCCTTCGTAGTTTGTTAACGGAATATGTCAGGAATGCACCCATGCCATCCGTTTTGCGAGCAAAGTTGAGGGGAAAACTTGCGAGCTGAATATCGCTTGAAAACTGCGTTTTTCGGTAAAAGTGGTATGCCCCTACTACCTAGACGTCCTAAATTGTTTCCGATCGTTGAGTCCTTCTACAGACCTCAAGAAATGAGGCTACGATGTCCGAAAACATTTTTTTTTTTTTTTTAATCCTGAAAGCTTCTTGGCTTCAATAAACTTGACCACACAAACAAACAAGAACCATAATAACAATGAGTCGTTCTCTCTCCCTAACCAACTCATTGGATTAGAGCTCTGCACCATTGGCAAACAACCACTTTGCCCTAATAACAATATTACTAGGGGACTGTTGGCCCGTAGCCCCAACCTAGTAGACCTACCTGTATGTTTGGACATCGCTTATGAGGTTATCGTATGAAGCCAAAGCCCCAACGAAGTGTGACATTAGTTGTGTGGCAAAATAGTAAGTCATTAGTACACGGAGAAAAAAAATGGCGGTATTTTAGACGAAAATGTTCGGTAATCGGTGGTCAACCGAACAATTTTTCGAAAAATGGAGAGGTAAAAACGCAAAAAATGTAAGGTAAAGTGTTGAATTTGCGCGGTTGACCACCGATTACCGAACATTTTCATTCATCTTTCTACCGAACACCAAAACTGTTTTACCGCTCAAAAATCGGAGATGTTACCGAACATTTTTACTTAAATTGTTCGGTAATCCCTCTGTCCCGCAATGTTTACCGCTCATTTCGTCCCGCCAACTTACCGAACATACCAAAATGTAAGGTGAATTTTAACCTTCCATAATTAATGTGAGGTTGTAAAATTACCTCCCCTACTTCAAATGTGCAGTAAGAATCACCTCCCACAACTCGGATGTGCGGTGAATATTCACCTCTCATTTTAAATTTCGAGAAACATTGTGCGGTAAAAAATTACCTCCCACACGCAATTGTGCGGCCAGTATTCACCTCCCTAATTTCAAATATCGTTCGGTAAACGTTACCTTCCACACCTAAAATGCGCGGTAACTAATCACCGAACAAATGGCAAGAAGTACCTCTCAACGTAGTTTGAGAGGTAATCGTACCCAAAAAGTGAGGTAATCCCTTGTTGGTTTGGGCGGTAAATGAACATCAATGAGTTACCTTTCATTGATGTACACTTACCGCCCACACCAACAAGGGATTACCTCACTTTTTGGGTACGATTACCTCTCAAATTACGTTGAGAGGCACCTCTTCCCATTTGTGAAGTAATCAAACCACGAGTCGAACGGATAGGATACCTAAGGAAGAAAAATAATTCGGTTATGAATACAAACCATGTTTATTACAACGCAGAACGATACACAACATAATATAACGTATAAAATTATAATTAACTGTAAATTAAAGGATAAAGGATACAGTAAATTAAAACTTAGGCATGATCCAACATTATTAAATCATTTAAAGTACAAATAATTTAAATTTTAAGTAGGTGCACGACACCCCACTAGATTTGTCAAGAACTAAAATTATTTATCAAGTACCTATCATTATTTTATCAAGTAGGTACAATGCTATTAACCATGGGTTCGATTTTACATTAAAAAATGGGGAAAGTCGATAAGTTATCAATGATATGATGAATATGATAACTTATCATATTCAATGCCGAACCGGGTACATTCTATTTCTCAACTGTTAAGGATATAATATAATATATTATTATCAAATCATTGATATTATCAAATAAACACGTGTACGTCTATTGACATGATCCAACGTATTCGTACACGCCTACCAACTAGATTAAACCAGAGCAGAATCTGTTCTTGTTCAATCTAGTAGGGAGATATAAATACAATTATTTTATGAAGTAGGTAGGTACAATGCCCTAGCCATGGGGTCGATTTTACTTTCTCAAGTAACGTTCTTAAGTCAGAAAGTAAATTGCTAGGGTTTTGTGGGACCCCAAAAAGAGGATTGTACGTACAAAAAGACTTAGAAAACGACACCCCACTCGACATCATACCCAAAAACATGAACCCCCCGTAGCCCTTTTTTAGCCCAATAGAGCTCCACAGGTTTGGGCAATCGGCCTCTTGCGAGCACAACTAGATAGTAAATTTAATAAGTAAAATATATTTTTTCAATATTTCAGATTTAAAAAAAAAAAATCATCCAACTGCCCAAAACGGCCCCGACGGCGTACGGCGGACGGACATTTCGGTTTTTGAATCTAGACCTCTTGAAACGGATAGGTAATGTCAAATTTGGAGGCCGATCGGAGTCGTCGACCTCCGTCGCTTAAACATAGGTGTATTCTTCCAAGAATCATAAACCGAAACTGACTAGAGATTGCCAAATTCGTTTTGGAAAAAACGCTGCAAATTGTCCACAAGGGTTTATTA
This sequence comes from Pilophorus perplexus, assembly GCA_955831195.1. Lineage (NCBI taxonomy): Eukaryota > Metazoa > Arthropoda > Insecta > Hemiptera > Miridae > Pilophorus > Pilophorus perplexus. The sequence goes on along the minus strand of OY037008.1, from coordinate 43,471,183 downwards.
AATAAACTAAATAAATGTTATACTAAAAAAATACTACCAAAACGACACAATAGCCGAAAGTCTTCAAGAACCCTCCCGTAGCCCTTTATAAGCCCCACGGGATAATATAATAAACCATCCCGGGAATAATATACTCCTATGGAATCGCGACGGGGGTCGACGACTCCGATCGGCGACAAAATTTGACATTATCCGTTTCAAGAGGTCTACATTCTGAATCCGATATGTCCGTCCGCCGCCCGAGCCGTTTTGGGCAGTAGGAATTTTTTTTTTAATCTGAAATTTTGACAAACAACTTGACTTACCATCTAGTTGTGCCCGCAAGGTTTTCAGTCCGATCGCCCAAACCCGTGGGGCGCTAAGGGGCTAAAATGGGGCTACGGGAGGTTTTTTTTTTTAAGGCTCTTGGCTATGGGGTCGAGTCCAGGTGTCGTTTTCGAAATATTTTTAGACGTAGAATCTATTTTTGGGGGTCCCGGAACGATCCCATTTTAATTTTAATTATTTTCTCATTGATATAGAATTAAATTTTACCTAACCTAAATAAATCAAAGAACATTGAACATTTGTGTAAAATTTGCAGTGTTTTTAGACATTTCCACTGCACAAAACGGCCAAGATTAAAAAACCAAAAATTTTGGTTTAATGTCGTAGGTACATGCTACAAAAACAGGGAGAAGCCATTAAATTGGGGAGGACATAAAGTACTTGTACTTATGTTCATAATGAGAGAACAGTAAACAGATTGAAAATGATGGCTCATGACCGTTATTTGGATACATAGGACTTCACGACAAGATAAATGAATTTCGTAAACTTCTTTTGGCTCTGCTGAACAGTTGATATAATATTATTTTGCATATTATGATGGTTTACCTTTAAGGTACAGATACGCGGTGCAAAGGTATAGGCACGTGCGACGGTTTTCTTCGATACAGCCCGGCCAACTTGGCGGTCCTGGACGGTGGCTTTTTTGCATATCAGGCCGAAGACGTAAGGCAGGAAACATAAGAGAGCTCTTCGTTTCAGATGAACATCTGCAAGTGGAAATGGAATGCTGTTAATAATTGCCGACAATTCTGTTTTGTGATTTCTGGACTTGACACACTACCAATTAAAAAACACTTTTTGAGGGACTATACCTAAATGAAGTGTGCTTTGAAGCTTACCCGATGTAGCGGTTCTTCTGATAGAAGGGTATTCCACCTCGATGATCGGAAGAATTCCACAATTCTGGGACCTTATTCGTCGAGCTTGGAACTCAGGAGAGGCTCCTCCACCCCAAACCATCCGAAAAGGGTCTGCGTGAATCTGATTTAAGAAGGCATAAAAACATGAGATCAGCTTAGGGGAAAACATCAAAAATTTCATGCAATACACCAATGACGCATGGAATAATGCTTACACGTAGGTAGGTACTTTAGATGGGATCGATATAGGGACGACACTGCAGCGACATTGTGTAAACACCCACCGATGAAATGAGTCGATCGACGCGTAGTCCGAGGCATTTTCCCAATTTTGAAAATGTATCGAGTAACTGTAATCACAATTGATTTGCATTGATGTTAGGTATCGACGAATAAGCATGCAAAATGTTCATACATGTACCTTTTCAGTAGTGTCCAGTAACTGAATTTTCTTGAATGCTTTAAACTGCTTTCAGTCTTTTACGAGAGAAACAGGAATTCCATTGTCTACGATCGAATTGGGCCTTGGGTCGAACATGCGAGAACACGAAAAAACAAAATTACAAGCACTCCATTATGTTAGCATCATACATACCTCACAAGCTGAAAATCTACGAAACTGACAAAAGATAATTACCTTTTTCGGATGTTCCAAACAGTAAATTCACTAGACCGATTTATAACCGTCACCAACGACAAACACATCAATACTAATGGCCGCCACTCGGCCGAAAACCCCAGCAAAGCCCCAACGCAAGCGCTTCCAAGCGCCTATCTCAGGTACTACTGTACGGTAGACATTTACCGCACTTACTTTTGTGTACGGTGGAAATTTACTGCCCACGTCTTATGTTCGGTAATTATAAACCTTTCTGTGAAGGGGGTAAAGTTGGGCGGGAAAACGTTGGTGATGTGAGGTAGAAATTAACCATACGGCCTTTGGTAGGCAGTAGACATTAAATGTAAATTTTACTGCCCACGTGTTATGTTCGGTAATTATCAACGTTTCTATGAAGAAGGTAAAGTTGGGCGGTAAAACGTTGGTGATGTGCGGTAGAAATTAATCTTACCGCCTTTGGTAGGCGGTAGAAAGTTACCGACAAGGTGTTATGTTAGGTGAAAATCTGACCCAACATATTCGATAGCTTCATAGACCGGTAAAGTATCACCTCTCCTCAAAGGAAGGGAGCTTGGGCGGTAAACTGTTGACGATGTGAGGTTGAAATCTACCTTACAGCCTTTGGCAGGCGGTAGACATTTAATGTAAATTTGACTGCCCACGTGTTATGTTCGGTAATTATTAACCTCTCTATGTAGATGGAGAAGTTGGGCGGTACACGTTTACTTCACTTTTTCGCATGTGAGGTATGTTTGTACCGAACTGGCTTCCTTGTGCGGTTGATAATCGAGTTGTTCGGTGAATGTAGCTCTCCGTTTGTTCGGTTAGTTCTGGCAAGGTAAGATTTCTTGAATTGTTCGGTAGCAGAGAAGAAATGTTCGGTAAGATCATCGAGTTGTAAGGTAACCAAGGGTAATTGGGCGGTAAAAATGAAATTGTTCGGTAGATTTTCACCGCTCACGCGGTTTTTTATACTATAAAATGGCCGCCAAAGCGGTTTACCGAACAAAAACCGCACTTTTTTTTCTCCGTGTAGATAGCAATATGCTTATTGAAAATTGAACAGAACCGAACGATGAACAAATTGAACGAAGGATGGTAGGGGTGTAAATATGGGGCAAGGTGAGATGGTGTGTGAGTTCTACTTGTAGTCTTCTTCGTTTCGGTCGAGAGAATCTCTCGAGTATCTGATACTATTTGGGCTACTTTAGCTTTTATGGCGTTGATAGTTAGTTGATCAGTAGTTGTGGTAAGAGACGAACTGCTGTGAATGAGACGAATTGCGATTATGAGATGTTGCATGAAAGTTCTTGCTCATGTGTGCAGTCACGTCAAGTCGGTGGCTCGTTCGGCGAATTGATTAATTTCGAGTGTTGTTCACTCCAACTAGCCCTTCGAAACCGTTCTTTTCTTCGCCGGTCTTCCACTATTCTTGGCGCTTGAAAAACACGAAATGCCGAGATCGCCATGATACTAATAATCCGTCCTCATACTATAGCCAATATACTTGACGACGTCTACTATTTATATATAAATCTATAGATTCTAAGTGAGTAACAAACAGGAACAATAGTAAGAGTTGACGACGAAGCAGGAGGTTTAGACGAAAGGCGACAATTCTGCAATAATCACGGGGACCTCCCGATTTCAATGAGCCGCCTAACGTTGAAATCAGAACACGGCAGGGCTCAGAATTCTGGCGGCCACTACCAAATTATATATAAAGATATTGAGTTGCTTCATTAAAATTTAATTTCAGTTATGCGTTCGACAAACTCAGCTATTTTGTGGCGTGTTCGTTATTTATGGGTTTAGCTTTTCACAGAGAGGTAGGTTGATTAATCTAATTTGGGTTCATTTCCCATAATGGTCTCTCTTCATACGATGGAGCTACAAAGCAGGAAATTCTTCGCGAAACATACCGATCTGTGGCCTCCAATGCAGTCAGTTTAAGGGAGGGCTCGATCATTTCTCGCCACAATACATTTCTCAAAACAATGGCCAACTCCTGAATTAAAAACCGTTGACACCAATACCGCACCTCATAGGTCTCTGCGCATTTCAATCAGCCTGGGTCAAGGGTTACAGCTTACAAGCCACCGTCGACGCTATCGGCTTTCGAAATGACTTCTGACTCAGTCGACGATCCGAGTCCATTCACACGTCCGGTTAACATCAAATTATACGAAACGTTCCCATCCAGCCCGAGCAATAGAGTTTTATGGTAGCATTTCATCAGGGCAATTAGGTTTGACGTTTACGACCATTGAAGATGCGTTGGATAGATTCTGTGTAATTTCATGGTGCTACCAGCTGCTCTAATAGCCAATGTCCTATTTCTAGTCGTCATTAGGTGTCTGGACAGCAACAATTGAACTCTGTTGTAGAAGACATGGGACAGGGGGAAAACAGTGAAAATCGGATTAATATTTGAGTGGTTTACATATAATTGTATATGTGAAATATTGTTAGGGATGTTGACTCCAGCTTATAAGAGTTTGTTATCATGTTGCAGGCCATGTGCAAATATTCGGAAATTAAAATGGTCAGTCCCGGGTTCCAACTCCCTCATTCTACCACACATACCTCTTATACCAACAGATGGGAAAAGGCGACATAGCTGACTCTACACGCAATACACTCAGTCACTCAGTCAACACAGTTTACCAATCACAGTTTATCAATCAGTCAATCATAGGAATGTTGGGAATATGGCGATAGCCGACGTAACACTCAGTAGGTACAGTCAATCAATCAGTCAATCAATGAAGGGGAGAAATGCAGTTTCCCCTCAATCCATTACCATTCAGTCAAACCAGTATTGTGCAATACAGTAGCTGTAGCACTAAGCATGCAATCATCCCCAGCAATAGGGATCCCGTTGTACAGCATAAACCCATGTTTATTTCTGTCATCTTCATGCTAAGTTCTCATCAGGAAGGCGTTGGGAGCGGTTATAAGGGGAGGTGGAGACCGCTAGGGCCAACAAGGCCCACTAGGCACACAAATTCAGTTGGAATTGTGCACCATAATAATTTAGTAATATGTCGCAAATAATCATCGCGACAAAATTTGAGGCACAGTTACTGTGAACCAACAACTCTTTTTCCAGTGTTTTAGTAATTTTCCCATAAAAATCTTGGAAAAAAATTGGAAATCCGATTCGATACTGAAATGTGTACCTATACGAGTACATCACAAATCACCGAAAAAACAATAGGTTTCATTTTCCCATGTTTTTTGCCTAAATGAAAATTTCATAAAAATTTACCGTTTTTCGGAAATCTGACTTCAAAAGTGGATTAAGCGTAATAAAATATTTGCGGAAACGACACTGAGAAATATGGGATGAACATATTGTAGGCATCAAGTCATTGAAAGAAAGAAAAAAACCAGTCGCCTGTGGGGGTGTATTGCCGCTTGTGACTAGGTATGTAGCTATCTAATGTATACATTAGAGTAATATATACTACCTACTAAATCTCACCGTTTCTGTCTGTCTGTTGTGTCCGTTTCACGCCTAAACGGTAGCTCGAAAAAAATACGGTGTTTTTTCTGGAGGGTTTCGCGTGTTCCGGGGACGGACATAGGATACCTTCGAACCGCCCTACGATCCCCCTTTATTCGCGGAGGTCGACCTACGATAAGAATTTGGTAACCCAGCACTCATCTTTTTCGATCGGCATCTAAACATAATATGGTTTTTTTTTTCTGGGCGTGTAAAAAGGCGGGTAAATTTCGGGACCTTATATTGCTTCAGAGAAATCATAATATTGTGATAATGGTTTTTCGGGGCAGGCAATTTCGGGATGTGAAATTTTAAATTGGTAGGTACTCCGGCGTCAAAGCAACGAAAAACTACCTACGGGTATTTCTACTGTAAAAAGTGGCCCCCTGTCTGAGAAAATGGTCAGCCGAGAGAAGCGAGCCCCCCCCCCCCCCCCACACTAGAGCGGGGGAGTGCTGGAAAAGGGAGGAAGTAAATGGTCGAGTTGGTAGGTGGTACTAGGCTGGGGGAAATCAGAGGGAGTGATTTAGTGGGAAGGAAGTTGTTTGGGGAGTGGGCGAGCGGTATGGGTGAGGGGTAGGGCTATCAAAGAGAGTGATGGAGAGGGAAGGAAGTTGGTGGAGGAGCGGACAAACTGTACGGGTGAGCGGTTGGTGGGACATTCACGCGACAGAGACCTCCAAACCAAAATTTGATTGTTTGAAAATTTGATATTACAGATCCGTAAAAGCACTTCTGACTTACTACAGGACTCATTCTTCCATGTTTTTCACCATAATGAAATACGAGATTTCCTTATAGGAGCTTGGTTATGCCATAGAGTAATTGTGGAGTATATTATGGAGTAACTGTTCGGTGCTTTGAAACTATTCTTGTCATGTACTACTCGCCGAGCTGATTTTTTTTTTTTTTAAATTGTTCGATTATCTGAAGTAGCACGGAATGGAGATGGTTCTCCTCGTGTTGGGGGCTCCAATATAAGAGGATAAAATTTGACTTTACACTAAGTCTTCTGAAATGGAGCTAAAATACCACGGTCGTAGCACTACTAAATTTTACACTTTAACTTCACGCATAACCCCAAATGTACATTTTATTTGCTAACGACTGCGTACACAGTTAAGCAAACATCGAATGGCAAAAATTGGAGGTTTGTTTTGTACGTCATCTTCAGCCTTCGGACTGTCAGATTTTGTCAATATGTGCCTTATTTGGCTTAGTTACATCCCCTTGTGTTCCTTTGGCCATCCCCCTTTTCGACCATCCTCGACAGATCCGTCCCTTGAAACCAACCTTTACGTCTCCTTTCATAAATATTTACCCTTCTTTGAAGGGAAACCTGAGGGTAATTTTTTTTACTATTCCCTCCTTCTCCCTGTCCTCTTTTATGCTGGACTTGCTTGGCATTCTTTATTTTGGAAGGAGTTTCAAGTCGTGAACGTGCGAAGCTCCGAAAAACGTCAACAGGGTTTTATCGTTTGGAGGGCTCATGAATTCTCATTCTGCCGAGGTGGTCAAAAATCTTTACAACCCAAACGGCGAAAGATAAAAGTTGGAAATTCACGTCACATCTCTTCAAAACCTAATAACCCTAAAAACCGCCCTTATTTCCGCTTATTCGCCAAATCCTCCGAAAACCTCCCGCCTGCGTTACATTTCCCTTTTTTCCCTCGTCATCCGACCCCATTCCGTGACAGACACAGAAGAAATTGTTGCCTTCGAGAACACTTGTCGCCCATATTTAACACATGCGGCCCAGATGGTTCCCTGCAGTACAAAAGTCAGGCGGGGAGGGTTTGATACAAGAAAGGAGACCACATGGGTTCAACATGTGAACATAACATTAACCCCAGAGTTCAAATAGACAGCCTTCTTCAGGCGAAACAGGTTCATTAAGATGCGTTCTTGGATAGAAGACAACTGTGTATTTTCGAATGAGAAAAAACCACACTTTCACTTGAAACGTACAGTAAGAAGATTAATGATAAGAAATGGCTGGATGGAGGACACAAAAAGTTTCTACAAGACATAAATTCACTAGTTTGGTTCATTTTGCGGTATTGACTTATATTTAAAAAGTCTACGTAACAGTTTCATACAAAATTTGGGTAACTTTTTCATCATTTTCTGAGCATTCGGGCAGCTTTGAAGTTTTTTAATAATTGGAATGGCGAAGGAAAGTATCCAAAGTAGTCTCTCTTGTATTCCGATGGCTTTCGTGACTTCGGTAGACGGTTCTTCCTCGTTTCGTTCATCTTCAACCTCGGATTGGGACGCTGTGATATGATCGAGTTTGAACTGAATGGATTCCAACTTGGACAACAGCAATTCTTGTATTCTAAACTGACTGGCTTGGAACCTTTCTATGCTCCCTAAACGATCGCAAATCGACTGGGTCACCCTATCGACGACGACGACCGGTTTCAAATCGAGCAACGACGAAGACGCGAGACAGGACGGGCATTTCCACTGAGAAGAGCCGTTTCTCAAGGCGGTTTTGAAGTCGTCCGTGGTGACTCCGGCGCACTCGAAATGGCGGGGCTGCGAGCACAGCGAGCATCTCAGCGTGTCGCCGGCGTCGGGAGTTTTGTTACAGTGGATGCAAACGGCGGATTCCATCGTGATATTCGACAACCCCTTGAAATTTCCGATCGTGTGAACACAAATATTTCATTTTAGCGATTAATGAAAAAAATATTGACAATAATTGTCAATAATATTATAATAATAATATAATAATAATCAAAGTTAACTATAATTATTATAACTGCATTTTACAATTGACACGTTTTCCTTGAATTTGTGAGTGCAGGAATGAAGCGTAGAAGCTATCTAATCTTCTCTCTGGACAAATAATGCTATGTCAATACCTTGAGTGCGAGGAAACCGATGTTAGTCAGAGGCGAGCCGGCAGACGACTGAAGAGTTAATCTCAGGTGAATTGAAGTGGGGAGAAGTCAACCGTACCTTAATGGGTAGGCTCCTAAATACTCGAGATAGAATTGTAGACTCATACCTACTGCACATACTTATGATATCATTCACGTCTGACCCTCGTAGTGGTGGGTGAGGGATGAAAGCATTGTCAGTGTAAATTTAGGAATATGCAAGGTCCTCCAGTTGAGTGCATCTCAACAGCGTTATCAGGGAGACACCACGAAGAGGTTCAATAGTGCCCCAAAAATTTGTTGTACTAGGTGCTATTAAACTAGGCTGCTATATAAACTAGGAGACAGGGTGGCCCCGTGGACTAAGGCGTTAGTGAAACGTCTGTTTACAAATCAGTCATGGCAGTGATCAGCCTGGTTCGAATCCGGGGACGAACATCAATGTTCGACCAAAAGACGATCACGTGTTGTAATACCTGTCTTGTCGGCAGACAATTCACCTCTGAACGCAAGTAACTTGCGTATTAACAGTTAATGTCATTCCTTTATCTGAAGCAAGACGGCATGCCGTCCTATGTAAAAAGGCCGTATCTCAAAAACCACCCCAACTCACCCCCAAATCAACAACAACAACAAAACTCTAAGGAAAATAGGCGCATCTCAAAAATTGCGTCAAATCCCAAGAAAATTGGGCGTTTCTCACTTTCCTAAACAAAAAAGCAGTATCTTTTGAGATGCGCCTTTCTTGCCAAGTATTGCCTGAGACTTCGGAGTTTTCCACCACATCTTCATCATTATGTTTGTTCAAATGCATGGCTTCTGCTAGTTATATAACTAGCAGTAATATTACTGACTCGTTCGTCAGTATTTGATCTAACTCAGCTGTTTTGCCCCATGACGAATATTATGGAGTGGGAGAAAACCTGTGAATTTCTTTGAAAAGCTTGAATTGCTTTAAGAAGCTTGAAAACGAGCAGGGTTCACCTGGCAATTCATTTTTGCGTTGACCCCCTCTCGACAGATCGACTAAATAAATAGTTTTTTAAAATGGTTCTCAAGAATATATTTTGAGTACCAATTTTTCTCTCTCATTAACACAACGTTTGTTCTCATTCATATCAATTCTTTCGCCTTGTGAATTACGACCGCAAATACAACGGCTCGAGCACCTGCGTGCAGCCCCCAATTTTTCACGCGGGTCACCAACAACCCTCCCAAAACCTACAATAAAAAGATTTATCAAGATCTGCAATATATTCCGTCCCGTTCGGCCCGGCAACCAAAATTAATAGCTCTGGGCGTTCCGGGTTTCGAAAGGTTATCGTCGTTTCTTGGAAGAGAAATCGTTTTACGAAAGTTTTACAGTGATCTATATTTTTGTGAAACGGGTTCCTTAAAATACTTTGCCAACTAGAAATGGAAGTGAATATTGTAAACAACAGGTGATGCTTGATTATTCAATGGCAAATATTTATAATGCGATTAAGGGCCAAGCAGGTTGGCGAATAATTATTGTGACAATGGAGACAATCGGTCTGTGCACCATGTTGAAACACCCACGGGTGGCAACGTTAAATTTTGAGTCAAACCTCCAAATAGGAAACCGGTTTGTGCCCCTGAAATCTTACCAAAAATCGGTTTCTGCTAATATGAAACCCCCTTAAAAATTGTATGCTCACTGTGGCCGCATGGGGCTCCATAATTAAATTCGCCAGCCCGCCGCTAGAGGTCCCATCGCGGGTCACGGGAAGCGTCAACGTTGGCGGAGGATTGGGGGAACCCAATTTCTCTAGCGAGCGTGTTCACTGCTCATTACTCAGGCTCTCCCAATCTCACCACCGGCTTTATCATAGACTGACCGTCTATTCTTATTGGTTCCGTAAGAATGATTAATCGCAGTGCATTTTCGGTTGGACCCAGGTACTGGGCCTCCAATGGCGACACATAGTCCAGGTAAGCCAGGTCAGCGGGACCAATATTGTCACGCTGGTCTGTTGCCCACGCAACCCTTGTTGACATTTCAACTGGGGTCGCCGAGAGATCGCGGGCTCGGCCTCCCTTGGCGACAAGCCCACTGACTTTCGTAAACACTGCAAACCTAGGGCGAACTAATATCGATGTTGACTCATTATCTTCGATATTAGATTCCCCTAGGTGCCCTTCCAGAACTTCAAGCCAGTCTGAAGATCGTGGGTCTTCCTATTCTGCTTCGTTACGGCCTCTCAGGCGAGCAGATCACGAATCCTCGTGTTATGCCCTGGGTAGGGGTATTCAGGTACTCCCTCCTCTTCCATTACAGACACCGGGGGCGAAATCCCAGTTACACTGGAGGCCTTCCCCCAAACACACAAAACAAATAATGAATCAAATCAAATCAAATAGGATCATCAATTAGGAACTCAATATTTGCATGTAGGTACACATCCGTTCAGCAGGGTGCCCTACACTCACTAAAAGCGGTTTCTCAGGTTTCTGCTCAATATAAACCGGGTTTTCGCCCATTGAAAAACGGGGCTCTACTCACTAAAAACCTGTTTCTGCAGTTCTGGAAACCCCCTTAAGGGTTATACGCACTTAAACCCGGCTTCTTCGAAATCCTGTTCAATGAGCTCATGAGAGGATCATTGAAAACAGGATTCTACACTCTCAAAACCATTTTCTGCAGATCTGAAAACCTCCTTATAAGGTTTCACAAAACCTCATGACCTGTGGGAGTGGGGTGCCCTGTGAAGTAATTATCAGTTCAATGAGTAATTAGTAATTACTAATTACTAGTGCGTCAGTTGCACAAAACAACAAGTCGCATAGAAGCAGTGTTATGTGTCATAGCTTCTTGCAAGTCATTTAGTATACATGAATTGTAAATTGCTGATTGTAAGTTTGCTTACTTGGTGCAATAAAAGTTAAAAAAAAAAAAAAAGGTTTCGGGTCACCTAAGACTGGTTTCTGCAGGTCTGAAAGCCCAATACAAGGTTTTTACTCTTTTAAAACCAGTTTCTGCACAAGGGAAACTCGTTTCTCTTCACTAAAAACCAACCTTTGCTAATAATTAGCAAATTATTGAATAATTAGCAAATTATTGAATAATTAGCAAATTATTGAATAATTAGCAAATTATTCAATAATTAGCAAATTATTCAATTATTGAAAATTGGTTTTTAGTGTGCATGAGAAAAAAAGGGTCGATTCCTGGGGTTTTCCGTTTTTGGTGTCGTTGTTATGTGTCTTTACATGGAGGAATAGAGTATCTATTCCTCCATGGTGTCTTTAATTGATAGTAACATATTATGTATTTCATTGTACCCATCGAGTGCTGTATTTCCATCACTATCATGCTACCTGTCTGAAACCACGACCCTAAAGGATGATAATGATGTTAAGATTAATGTTGCTGATTCACACCAGACACTTTTTGCAACAAGGGTAGAGCATTTTCATGCTACGGTATGGTTGTGAAGAAAATTTGGAAATTTGACACAATCATTGTATTGCACAAAACCAATGGAAACTTCTTCTTTAATCTCCATTTTTTTGTGCGGTGAGGCCAATGTGTTCTCTTTGTCCCAGGCGGTCACTTTTACATTCTTACACCTACAAATCGCAATCGCAATGAAATGCTGACATGAACTGTTCACTGTATACAATTCAACAATGATCGATTTGAAACCGTTTCAAGATTTAAATGTTCTCGTTGGAAGCAAAACTGCAGTTGTTCCTCTCTATAATGGGAACAAATTTTGTAGTGTTGTTTCTCTTCCACATTCAGGGCTTTAAAGTTGCAGTGAGGTGCAGCGGCAGAGGCGAGTAATGATGATGTTTCAAGAGCTTGTTACGCTGGCGAGCCTGTTCTGTTCTCGACATGTTCTCGACCTAATGAGAAATATCCACTTCTGTCGTGAGTGGCGACTTCTCGCATCCCCCTGCCCTCCTGGCAACCTTCAACAGCCCGAGTTTTCCTGTAGGAAACACAAGGGCTCATTTTTTTAGGGCGGTGGGGCGTTGGAGGTTTCCTTCAGTGCGCGGAATTTGTGAGACTCTTCACATTCGAGTCTTGTCATCTTGAAGAGTCCCAGGGGCCATCATTACTTTCGTGAGAGAGCGAGTACGTGGTTTGAGCGACGTTTGAAATGCTGCAAAATGTGTCAAAATGTCAGATTATTTTACAGAACTTCACATTTCAAAACTACCTGTTTTGAAAAAGTACCGGAATAACATGACCTCACAAGAGCGGACTTTTCCGTTACGCATCGTCTAGAAGCTGCTACAGACTCATCAATCCACGCCTGGCTTATTCCGCTGCAAGTGTTTTAAATCAAGATTCTCCTCCCCGCCAGCCCTTCAACTTCCCTTCAACAGATGGTGGTCAATTAAAGTCCCCCCAAGTTTAAAGGCCCTAAATAATAAGGATGGGGCGTTTTTGTGAGGGCCTCCCGAAGGCACAAAAAACTGTGAGCTCCGTCCTCCGGAGGGTCCTCCCCTTCCCATGGCACGGATTCTGCCTTCATGTACGAGAGATTCATTACCATGCTACTTTTTCGGGAAGCTAATTTACATCGTGACAACCGAACCTAGCACGAAAGATTCTTGTCTTCGCCCCGGAGGAAGTAAATTGGGTAAAACAACACGCATACGGAAAACGGAGGAAAAATTAATTAGGAAGGTCCTGTAAAATTATACGCTCTGGAATGACTGAATTTACCGTGAAAAATGATATGGGGGGATTCTCCGAAATGGGGGATAGTTGAAGCTGATTTTTTTCAAGTTCCCCCCTGGCCGAGGAGCGAAAAGAGGCCCGATAAAATGTTCGGCCGTGCGAAGCTCCCAGAGTGCTAGTTTTCTCAGAATTACGCCTACCTAGACTTTGCGACGAAGGTCGAAAATTTTAATCGGCCTCAAAATTCATGATGTGTACATTTCAAAAATCAAATTTCCGTCCGCCATCCAGGCTGTTTTGGGCAGTAGGTCCGTTGCTCAATCCAAATAATATGGAGTAAGTTGATTCAGTCAGTATTATTGACGGTTCCCAGTTCGTCATTTTTCGTTTGCACCCATTTTCAGTCGATTAAAGCCTGTATTTCTATGGTTTTCGTAATTCCAATCTTCGAATTTACATCGCGGGGTGGGAGGGATATATTAATTTCATGCCCAGTGTTGGCTTTCGAATAAATCCAACATTCACCAAATCCTAGCCATCGAATTTGCATGAATGATAATATCATCGTATACTATACGAATCTAACGTTTGGAAATGGAGGATACCGAAAACCAACAAATACTTGCTATCGAGTGACTCAAAGACAAGTGTCAGAACCAAATATGCAAAAAATCTTGTTTTCTTAATCGACTTTTATTTTGTTTGAACGAGTTTCATATTATTTTGCTTCCGAGTCTGCGAAGCAGGGGAAGCCTTGTGTTCACTTTCGGGAGAAAAACAATTTTTGTTGTCCGAATTCAAAATTTCCACTCGCATTTTGCGTTTCATAGCCTACTGAACAAATTTGGTTCCGTGTCTGTCGGTCTGTGGGTCTGTCGGTCTGTCGGTCTGTCGGTCTGTGGGTCTGTCCGCATTTCCTTGTTACAGCCATAATTTCCACAATTTTGAATGAATTTAGCTCAAATTTTGAGGGATTATGCGGATCAGGCTCCTTGAGGTCCCATACGAATTTCAGCACAATTGAATCAGCGGTACGCTCTGCGCATGCGCTAACGTGAAATTCTTGAAACAGGCATAACTTTCTCAATTTTGATCGGATTTCAATCAAATTTTCAGGAATTGTGTGCGTATAGCTCTAGATGGTACCCTGTCAGTTTCATCACGATTGAATCAGCGGTACGCTCAGCGCATGCGCGAACGTAACTTCCTTGCCACAGCCATAACTCCTACAATTTTGATCGGATTTCAATCAAATTTTCAGGAATTGTGTGGATATAGCCCTAGATGGTTCCCTATCAGTTTCATCACGATTGAATCAGTGGTACTCCCTGCGCATGCGCGAACGTAATTTTCTTGTTACAGTTGTTACGTTCATTTTGAACTTGGCACGAGGAAGCTCATGTGCCATTGCCTTGGCAGTGTATTTTTCTAGTTTTCTAAACAATCAGGGAACCCACCATATTAGGTATAATGGGTCAACTCGAGTATCCCATCAACCCATAAACTGGGGCTATTATTACTAATCGCGAAGTTATTTGAGACACAGCTGATTTTTTTTTTTTTCAAAAAATTGATTACCTATAAAGACTAGGGACGTCGACGTTCCAATTTTTTTCCAACGCTTCTTAGTGGATCTATTGGTTAACCTGACTTATCTGCTTACCAGAACCGGGTCAAGATGGCCGCTTGTTAAATTTTTGTGGAAATTTCCGCTTGTTGATTATGTTGTTTTGATTGATAAATTACAATAGTATAAAAATAACTCGTGAGAAGTTGACGACACCGCTCGAAACATAGCAAAAAAAAAAAAAAAAAAAAAAAAAAAAAAAAAAAAAAAAAAAAAAATTAAATAATACTATCGCTTGAAGTGGACTTAAAGATGCGACTGTCGGTTAGAGATTCGGAGGTTAAATCAACGTAGAATTTTTCCGAAGGCAACCGAGGAAACGCGTGGGAAGAGTTGATAGTGAATGGTACCGAATGCTGCATGGATAGACGCTGCCGATCAATATTATTGAAGTCCCACATCACAGGAAGGGATGAAGGAAGAAAAATGCTGGAAATTTTACACAAGGGTTTATTATACTTTGATATACATTACTTGTGCAGAAATTTAATTCTGTCAATGAAAAAATTAATTTTTTTTTTGATTTTTATATTTCAAAAAAAAGATGGATTTTTTGTTTCAATTTTTTTTTTTTTTTCACAAATTCTTACTTTTTACTCAAAATATATTTAACCTCCTGGGATCCTTCAAAAATCCCATTTTTAGCCCCATTCAAGATCACCACAGTGAAATCGGATCGTTCCGTGACCCCCCAAAAATGGATTCTACGTCCATAAATACTTCGAAAACGACACTTAACTCGATCCCATAGCTAAAAGCCTTTAAAAAAAACCCTCCCTTAGCCCCATTTTAACCCCATAGCGCCCCACGGGTATGGGCGATCGGGCTGAAAACCTTTGGGGCACAACTAGATGGTAAACCGAGTATTTTGTCAAAATTTCAGATTTAAAAAAAATTCCTACTGCCCAAAACGGCCCGGACGGCAGACGTACATTTCGGATTTAGAATCTAGACCTCTTGAAACGGATAATGTCAAATTTTGAGGCCGATCGGAGTCGTCGACCTCTGTCGCGAAAACATAGGTACATAAGCGTAGTGTGTCGGCTTCCAGATTATACTTGACGGGTTATAGTGAGGGATAAGCCGTTGGTGGTTGGTTGTTCAGGGCGTATATTTGGATACATACATCGCCTCGAGGCGCCTTTCGCCGGCTCCAAATATACGCCCTGAACAACCAACCACCAACGGCTTATCCCTCACTATAACCCGAAAACATAGGTGTACTTATTATTCCAAAAAATAATAAACCAAAACGGCGCAACATTACTTTGATGCCATTACACCCCCGTCGCCACCCTCCCACAAGCCACCAGATCACGATTTCAACGAGAGATAAGGTGGTTGGTTAGACCTACTACATGATCAAAAATAAAGTCCCGCAACCACGTTACACAAAAAAAGAAGAAAAAATCACTATCCTGTGAAGAAACAGAAATCTTCTAACTAGGTCATTGAGATCGCCCAGGTTTTCGAGAATAAAATCGAGTACTGTTGGAGAAGATGGTGTATTCAGTTTTTTGAAGGCTGGTCTGAATGGATGATGAGCACGCCACGAACTAACTTTATGGTTAAGCCCAACTCCCCTAGTCCGTCCTTCGCTTCAGCTCATCACGTAAGGCTCTCTTACGATCACACTGCAGCTTGAACCTGACCGCCCCAATAGAAAGCTAGTAAGTATTATGAAATTTGCTCAAATAATAAAGTTTTAATACTTCATCACCACCTCAGTTTTGAATAAGTTTTGTGGCCCTCCTGAAAAGTTGGTGATAATGCGACCTGTGGCTTTGATACCCTCGATACGCGAATTCGGGACGGCTTTGTATACAAAGGTATACCTCATTGGTACTATTCCTCTTGAAATGATATGTTTTTTCAAAAGTCCAAATCCTTCAACTAAATACTTTCTGCAGAATATATTGCAATATTGCTAAATACTTTCTGCAGTATTTAATACCAGGGTATTATGATTTCTGGCAATCCGAGTATGAATCATACAACCACACGACTTCGTGCGCGATTGAGGACCATCTTGATTTGGATATGCAAATGCCAGAAATGAATGGGGAGTCATCACCGCAATAAGACCCCGTGAACTTTATTGGGCGACTTTTGCTATACTCCTACGCTAATATTATTCTGCGGACAAACCAACTGTCAAGGTCACGTGCCGTCACGACGGAATACCGAGTCGACAGGGTATTCCCACAGGATCCGTCACGTCTGCAACCACAAAATCCGGCCGTCTCCTGTCTGCTCGTCCTTGAGGAATATCGAATCGAGAAGCTGAAACTACGGAGAACGATATATTTCACGGATCTCGATTTAAATCTGAATGCCGGACGGATCTTCGACCCAAAGATCGGATTTCATTCCATTCTTTGGGTTCCTTCCAGAAAAACGAAGTAGCCACGAAAGCAATCACTTCCCCGTATTTTCCTGCCGGTCCCTAGATGAAACTTTATAGGTGCATCACGACTCGGCCGCTACTGATCGGGTATCAGGTGCCCACACCATAAAAAAAGTGACCCGTCTTTTTTCTCTGGATCAGACCTATTACGACCTCGTCTCTTTATATCTTTCCAGCTTCTCTGTTCAACTTTCAGCCCCATCGAAGGTTCAATTTTGTCCTAACGCAATGACGTCAATATTTGATGTCTCATAACTTCGCGATATCTGAATGTTTATTGTGACGGTGGACTTTCGACGAGGCAGGCGGTCGCATAAAATTATAACCAATAAACAATCGTTCTCAACTTGGCGTTGTCAATTGATGCGGAAATTGATGTCAAACCATTCCAACTGCCACCTCCCCTCTGCCTGCCTTCGCTTCCTCAATGCTTGAAGCAAGCCAACCGTGTTTACATGCTCTGATTTGAGACCTTGAAACTTCCTCCGTCCCTGTAACGCTTGGAGCGCTCCGAACTGCTTCCTTTCGCTCGAAAAGGAAAACACTTTGATTCGGTTTAATTGTTACTCAACTCAAAGGTTTAATTCCCGCCAGAGTCGCTTTCGTTACGCCCGGCAAACCACGCTAATTGTGACCTTCCACAACATAACGGAGGGGTTAATTTTTTTCTCGCTTTGCATTTGAAAGAAAAAAAAAAATTTTCTCCGACTAAAAAAAATAAAAACCATTCCTAGTAACACAATTGCCTAATAACTCTCATTCTCATTAGATGGAGCCCCCTGGAGGTTTTTCAGGGAGATAACAATCTATTTTAATCATTGTCTTGAAACCCCTCTGCTTTCTTGAGAGGTCCCGTCTTTGGGTGGTGGATTTAATTAAGATTGCGGCCACGGGGAGCGCGGTTTGAAGGGGTTAGGTGTATAATAGAGCTTTGAGGTTTTGTACAATAGAAGCCCCCTTCTCTCTTGCGAGGTCACCACCTCAGCAGTGAGCTGAGGAAGTGATAATTTCATGGGACCAATTCCTTGTTCTTGCATTGGAGAGTAGGTAGTTATTGAATTGAATTAGTGAAAAATGAAAAATGTTGAGGGGGATCAAAATTTTTGAATGCGTCACAACAGCTCGTGATCAGGGGCGTATTAGCATTAAAATTTAATTAGCATTTAATGCTAAATGCTAAAGTAAATTTTACTCCTATAGGAGCACCCTGTAAAACGGATGTTGTGGGTGGTGTAATTAAAGTCATTAAATTTTGTGTTGTGTGTTAAGCGAAAGGCTGGAGGCGTCATTCCACGATTTCGCTGCTTATTGTTGTGGAGGAAAGTGAAGGGGGTAAGGGAACATCTCTAACTAGGGCATCGTACGATTTGTCGTAGTCTACAGTCCTAGCAGAGGATGCAGCCATAATCGAAGACCCGCAGGGTCCACGGAAGGAAACTGAGGAGATGCTGATACCCAACACAATATGCCGTGGCCGGTATCAGTGCGTCCTGGGTTCGCAGTGTCCTGAGATCGATTGTTGCAGCTGCCAGAGAGTTTTCGCCAAAGACGGCCTGACCAATCGATCCAGTCTTACCATATCCGCTGTTGCAGCTTCCACAACCAACTCGATCTTAAATCTCTCACTGCTTATTGACATAATATCACAACAAATGAACAACAAGGTATCAAATTTAATGTTAAATTTCCCCTCGTCTACGAAAAGAAAGGCTGTGCCATCGATGGGAGAAGAGGGGGTAAGTAGAGGCAGAATTCATCAACTAAACAGAACATTTGGGTAAAATTGCTTAGTTTAAGAGTTATACGCGAACAACTGAAAAAAGTTAGGATATTTCGAGGTTTTAGTGCACCCCTGCAATGGTACACACTCACGATACTTGTTTTCAGACCTCACTGAAAGGATTAAAACGATTTCCAGCTTGCTTGGTGTCTCCTCTCTGGGACTAGGCGGTTGGGGGTTGGATGGCTATCTCCTTCCAGGTACCAGCTCCTTCCAACTGATGAAATTGGGTTGATCCATATTCAGCATTAAATTCTAATCGAGAGGTACATAGTTACAAAGATGACGGCACCCATTGGCGTCTGGCGCAATTGCCCAAGGGGCGCTCAATGGGTGTTTCGAATCTTGAAAATACTCAAACGTAAGGACTCTGGAAATTTTACAACTTAGGAGAGGGATATTTTTATGGAGATTTCGCACAAGTATGAAAAACGTCGTCGCAATCTCAGCAACGCCAAATGAACGTGACTTTTTGTTGACTTCACTCAACGACTCTTCTTCAATTAACGTCGTTGTACGAGGTTTTCTTACCGGGATTTCGACGCTAATGGCTCACTCGACATTATGATCCTTCACGGAGGGTTTTCCTGGAAATCGCAGACCGCGTTTTTTTTTTTTTTTTTTTTGTTCTGCGGTTCACCGAAGAAAATCAGGCGAGCGGAGAATCTTCACGGACAGGAAACGGGTCAAGGCCACTTTCTGGAGTATCAACCCGAACGTTTCAAGTGAAACCATTTCTAACGGATGGGAATCGGAATGGGTTTTGAAAAATTTGACAACAAATCGCGCAAGGAGTTGTGGAAGACGATGAGCGAGGATATACTAACCCGCGCATCTCCGCAATCTTGCCAGATTAGTATTCCAGCGGGCGAACAGGAAGCAACAATGAATTTATGAAAATTATTTAATTATTCATGAAAAACAATTGAATTACGCTTCAAATGAAAAATACTACGACGATTGGGGTTTAAAGGGACCGTGTACACGACTAGTTTCAGAGCGCTCTGGTGACAGGGGTGCGAAAGGTTGCTGGGGCTGAACTCTAATAAAGTGTAAACGAGCTCCTTGAGAAGGTAGGAATTCATCATTTCTAACAACATATTCGGATGTAGCACCCTTTAAAACCCCCCTAACAAAATTGTTATAACATCTATTTGATCTATAGATGAAAAAACCGAATAGTTTCGTCAGTGGCGGCTCGTGCTACAGGCAAGAAGGGGTTCAACCGTACTTCGACAGCAAAATTAAGAACATGCTCGTATTACCTAGGTAATACACCCCCGAATGTATTATACATGGAAAGGACTATTATACTATAATAGTCGCGTACGTCTGCTGAATGGAAACCTTTAGCAAGAAGTCTCATTTTAGAAGAAAAATACAACCGACTCACTTTCCACGCCCAGGCTTTTCATTTCGTATCTGTAATCCAAGGGTGGAGGGCCGAAGGGAATGTTCTTGCGACGGGTACCTATTCATCTCTCGAAAATCACACACAAAATAAACAATAAAAATACGAGAAAATTATTAGACTGACTCGAACGATACAAAAGGAGGCCGAACTCTGAAACTTTGTCCTCTGCCCTGTGTTACCGCGTAGGCCGAATTTGCCAAAACAAATGGGCATGTAAGGAGGGCGCTCAGTGAAAATTCCCTCACATACAATTCCCTTTTCTTTTTCTTCTCTGTTATTTCCAGTTTAGTGTTCAAAAAACCCTACGATTATATCTTAGAGCAATGGTTGCTCTATCTCCAATTTTTTTGATTCATTTCAGGAGGATTTAGCGATTACAATCCGAATTCACTGGGAATAATATCCGTTTTCCCCTACAAAAAGTCCCCTTCCTTAAAAATGTGTTGTCAACACTGCTGCGCAACTGTTTGTTCTATTTTCGTACCCGTTCCTAATCTTGGTACCTGTGGAAAATACTCCATGAGCTGCAACTGAAGCCAGCGAGAGACCCTCTTAAAATTTCGCCCAGTCACGTGACCTTTCCCAACCGCCCTCCCACCCTCCTTTCCTCATTCTTTGGTCTGCTTTGGTTCAAAGCTGACATAGAACCCAAGTTCTGACGTCACTCCCCAGCCGAATGGAACTGTTATCAAAAATAGTAAGAACTTGTTATGTACCAACTAGCATCAACAGTGACACTATGGGAAGCTGATTTGATAATAGGTAAATGAAATTTTTCTCTCCTCTCGCTCACTCTACCTTTCCTCTCACTATCTTTGGGGGTTCTCTGAACCACTGAACCCCCGCACGAGCCGCCACTGAGTTTCGTGCAGAACTGTATAGAAATTGAAGGAGATTTGAACTGAAAGCGGAGGGCTGTATTATATTTTTCCTAAGGCCGTATAAATAATAGAGGGGGTTTCCGCAATGTTGACCCATTTTCATAACTTTTGAAGACTTTTGACCTATCGAGGAAAAATTTAAAAATACCTAATCATTCAAGGAGCTAATTTGCACGTAATTCATTATGAATCATTGTTGACTCACAAAAAAAAAAAAAAAAAAAAAACCGGAAAAAACAATAACTCCGTTCTAAGTGGAAGATAGGAATGCAAAATCAGTAATTTTTTAAATCGATTCTTTAATCGAAAGCTCACAATCGATTGCATCAATTAATCGGACAAAAAAAGATCTTTACTAAAAATGTTTTTTTTTTTTATGCCAACGGAAAAGTACTGGAATTTGCGTGCCTTAAAGCCATCTGGAGGGGGGGGGGGGGGGGGTGTATGAAACACGAAATCGATTGGTGGTGGGGGGGGGGGGGATAACAGAAAAGTACCTCCCAGACTAGGGCATAATGCGAATAGTCGCACTCAGCTGACCTGGAATGTGATATCGATGCATAGTTGGAGGATTCGCGAGCCCCAGGTTGGCATGAACTGTCACGTTGGCCTGCGTAGATCCTCTGAAGGGTGCTGAGGTGAATCTGATAACAAACAAAGTGTCAGGATTCATATCAGTTCGCCCTGAGCCCGCAGTTTTACATGAAATCAGCTGGCTGACTTCCACAAACGATTTGTTGCCAATGGAGGCCTGGTCAGCTGACCCAGTTCAATGTTCTGGCTACTAAAGACAAAGAGTCATCAATGGACCTGGGTAGAGGTGGGTGATAGGTCAACAGTTGATAATAACAGGCTGACGGGGAAAAACGAATCATCGTGTTAACGGTTTCAAGATCAACTGTTGAAAAAAACTGATTCAGTTCGGAACGCCACCGCCACGTTTCTTCACCTTCAACTTCAAAAGCCAGCTATGAACGCAACAACAACTACACTATCGTTACTGTGAGAACTGTATCGTGTAGTGAGATTCTAACTAACTAGGTTGAAACTACGTTGTTCTACCTACGTTGAAAAATCAACTGGTTTGTAGCTCGCGTTCTCGTTGATTCAACGAGAAAACCGTTGACGTTGACCACCGACCAGCGGTTATTTCGTTATTGTTATGGCGACGGGTTTTCAGTTTCGTTTTCCAGCTGTTGTGAGGCGAACTGTATTTTTCAACAGTTGACGCGCCTCAACGAACGTTGATCAACATTTTCCTAAAGTAGCAGAAACGCCCACCTCTAGACCTGGGCAATGGACCCGCGCAATGGTCCGCTGACCTGGCTTCCAAAAACAAAATGTCGCCAAGGATGCATGTTTGGTTGGTTAATAATTAATTAATTATTAACCCAAATCAGGAAACCCTCGGGAATGGTAATTTAATCACACCTCAATAATCGTACAGTTCGATTCATTCAACAAGAAGTAGATTTACAAACTCAACGGATATTCAAAAGTCCTAAATTGCGGCACACGAGGTTTAATCAGAATCCTACCCTTATTTCCCATTCAGGCTCTTTGTGCACCTCTTAATTAACGAACGGAACTAAATACCGTAAGGACGCTCTTCTGTAACAAGCTGCTGGCTGAGATTCAACTGAGATTGGAAACGGACCAAAGGGTTCGGTGAAGGGGGAAACCCTTAGGAGGAAGACAAAGTGGAAGAATGAAAAGGAGAAAGGGGGAAGAAAGAGAGAAACAGAAAGAAAACGAATCTCCCCAATCAATTCGTTTAGCCTGACAAAGTTGAGAAGAAAACGGCCGAAAATAGAGTTTGATAAGCTTTGGCCTTTTCATTACCCCTGTTGTTAGTGACCAGTGTGGCATGACGGGCCTCTTTTGGTTTCTGGCCGTATTTTGGAGATTGCCTCCTCCACGCATTTCCACTTCCCTGGTCAGGATCTTCCGTCTTAATTAAAAACGTCGCCTCGAATTAAGGGCCTCTCCGCTTTCGGTCTCCTTAAAACGGTCTCCTAGAACGGCGGAAACCGCCTTTTGGGAAGAGGCAAATTAATCAGTCAACCCACAATGGAAGCCAACAGTTTATTCCTAAAAATAAATGTTGGTGATGATGGCCGTGGGGTGTTGGTCGGTTGGTCGTAAAGCGTCAAATCATTGCAATCCCCTCAAACACAAAGGAAGTCCATTTTTGGTTTATTATTCTTGGAATAATACACCTATGTTTTCGCGACGGGGGTCGACGACTCCGATCGGCCTCAAAATTTGTCATTTCAAGAGGTCTACATTCTAAATCCGTCTAAATCTCCGTCCGCCGTCCGGGCCGTTTTGGGCAGTAGGAATTTTTTTTAAATCAGAAATTTTGACAAAATACTTGGTTTACCATCTAGTTGTGCCCGCAAGGAGTTCAGTCCGATCGCCCAAACCCGTGGGGCGCTGAGGCAACAATGGGGCTATGGGAGGGGTTTTTGAAGGCTTTTAGCTATGGGATCGAGTTAGGTAGGTGTCGTTTTCGAAGTATTTTTGGACGTAGAATCCATTTTCGGGGGTCCCGAAACGATCCGATCTATGGGGCTTTCATGGGGTTAAAAATGGGATTTTTAAGGGGGAGAGGTTAAATATTTTTCGAGCAAAAAATAAAGAATTTTTGAAAAAAAGCAAAAAAAAAAATTAAAAAAAAAAAATTCCAAATTTTTTCCATTGACAGAAATAATTTTTGCACAAGTAACCAAATAATAATAATAATAATAATAATAATAATAATAAACCCTTGTGTAAAATTTGCAGCGTTTTAGTTGATTATTATTAGAAAAATCAACCGATGTTTTCGCGTTAGGGGTCAACAATTTTGATCGGCCTCAAAATTTGTCATAATACGTTGCGATTGTATCATAATTTAAGTTGGTTTTCAAGGACTAAACCTCAACAACTTTCCACCCACATTTTTCATTTTTACTTTTAATTTGATTAAAATGTTTAAAAATTACTTTTTATTAACAGAATGAATTTTTGTACAATTCACACCAAAGAATAATAAACCCTTGGCGTGAAATTCCCAACGTTTTTCTTTAGAACTCTTTTGCAATCCAAGTGGCCTACGTTGCTCAGAGCGCTCCAAGTGTCCAGAAAAAGAATTAAAAACTCAAAATATTTAAAGCACCTAATTTTGTAATTTGAACCGATGTTTTGGTGGTTTTCTGTCCGTGACATACTTCCATACTTCACCAAGTTTTTTTACGATCATTTTATGATTTTTTTAACCCCGTTATTTGAGCCATAAGCCAAACAATGCCAGTAATGATAGACTTGAGAAACCGTGTCTCCCACAGTTGTTGCGTCCCCTTTTTTTGGGGAGGTGGCTTTGAATGGTTTTCATGACTAATTCCGCTGTACAGAAAGAGGCCCAGTCGTAATTCTGGTAATACGTTTCGTTCCAAAGATGTCTATGGTGGGTTGAGCATTTCGGCTTTTTTTTGGGGGGAAATAATAAAAAAATGCAGACAAAGTCAGAAATTTTTGAATAGAGTTGAGCTTGAGACGATACAGACCAAATGAAGGGTTCACGATGTGCTTTTTGGGTATGAAATGAAGATGGTAAAAATTTTAAAATTAAACTGTACACTTGACAACACTCACAGAGTGTATTTGTGTCAATTAATTCTAACTCCAGTAAGTAGCCAATGGGTCCTGCGTGAAATTCAATGGCGCAGTCCGTTATTAGCAATGGGGGCCCTGCCGACTTCTTGTTTCCAGGGTCAGTTAGGGAGGATCTTTACGATGTGCTTTCTGCGTTGAGCCCTCGGGATCCCTAAATTTAGAAGGTCTGAAACCGGAGAAAAGCTCTTTGTGAAGTCTTGACCTCCTACGCTACACAGCCACCAGCCATTGTTGCGGTCTCAATGGTCAGATAATGCTGCCCTTCCTTTTGGAATACGTTATATACAGCTTCTCAGAGGCTTTTCGAGTTCAGTTCGGCTGAAGATCCTCTTTTTCGCTACTAAAGGATTATTCTTACCACTGACTGCTTTGATAATAAAATCCGCCGAGTTTTTCTCCGCGGAAAAAAAAAGAGATTTCTGTTCAGAATCTGGAGACAGGCCAAGTAGCCGTCAGCTTATTCTTCAAGTGATTTGGACTGTTCGTTCAAATGCACCCCTCCAGCTTTACTGTCAGGCTCTGGGAAATTGCCACAGGTCGGCTGACAGCTACTCGTGCGTTACTACCAACCAGCATAATTACGATGCCATTTAGGAAGATTAATGGTTGAGGTTCGTACACTTGAAATCCAATCGTTCGAAGATGACTGATAGATCCTTAAAGGGTTAGTTAATTAACTTGAGGTAATTTCTGGGTAGGTTCCTATTCAGTTTTATTCTTTTAGAGACCTCAAATTGATCTATGTAATCAATTGAAGCCTTTCGGGACCGAATTAATTTCAATTCATACTCACGGTCTGGAGGGGGTACATGACGTGGGCTGCTTAGGCATCTTTTGATTGGCCGAGAGAAATCTTTCTCTTGCATCTATGCAAGATAGCCAACTTTGCTACGCAAAAAGCCGACCCCGAAAATTGAGCATCGAGTTAATCCTCGGAGAAGGTAATTCAAAAATCTAGCATCGAGGTTATCATCAAAGAACGTTATTCGAAAATCGACCCGGATAGGAATGGAAGTTGTAGAAAATTTAATTTGCTTCAATTTAAGCGCAATTTGGGATTTATACCGATCTTAGTTGCTTCAGAAACGCAAATACACTAAAATTCGGAAATTTCTTAAAATCATGTTTTACCGATGAAGAAAACGATAGTAATCAGTGGATGAATGAAATTAACATAAATTAATAAAAGTAGAAAACATACATGATAGAAAACGATATATTCTCAACTTTCTTTCCTGTACGAGTCTTGAAAAGTTAACCTGCCGATAAAATTGCACTTTTCGGGAAAAACTGCAAATTTTACACGAGGGTTTAATATTCTTTTATATAGGTTAATTGAGCAAAAATGAATTCTGTGGCAATAAAATATGATTTTTGAAAAAATTGAAGGAAAAAAAAAAAAAAAAAAAAAAAATGTGCACAATATTTGGACAGATGTGTGACCTCGAAAAATGGACTATGCGTCCAAAATTACTCAGAAAACGACGCCTCATTCGTTCTCCTGACTGCCATCAAAAGCTATTTGAAGCTCCACGACAGCCCCATAAAAAATGAAATCGGACCGTTCTGGAACTCCCATAAATGGATTCTACGTCCACAAAAACTTCGAAAACGTCACCTATCTAGACCCCATAGCCGAAAATCTTCGAAAAACCGCTGTGTAGCCCCTTGTTAGCCCCACAGAGCCCCAAGAGTTTGGGCGATCGGGCTGAAAACCTAGCGGGCACAACCGAGTATTTTGTCAAAATGTCAGATTTTTAAAAATATTCCCACAGCCCAAACCAGCTCGGACGGCGGACGGACATTTCGTTTTTGGAAATTACACTTCTTGAAATGTATAATGACAAATTTTGAGTCCGATGAAAATTTTCACCTCCGACACGAACTCATAGGTGTATTATTCCAAAAATAATAAACCAAAATCACCCATTTTCAGTTGGCTGCATTTCCGCAACCAATGGACCTACAGGGCTTCAATTGGTTTAAAATTATAGTGAATTTAACCTAGGTTCTTTACTTACGTATAGGGTAAGGTTAGTCGAAATACGCTTCTTTGTACACAGTGTTTATGGAAAAAAACGAAATGAAGCCTAAAATTCCGCGATTTTTTACTACCACAAAATATGCACAAGGTTTTAAAGGTTGCAAACTTGGATATGAACTCCTCTAAGGTACCCGAAATCCGCAATTACATGCAAGTTTGCGAGGACCAATCTTAAATTGACTGGCCAACTAGCTGATTACGGACATTATAATAGTTGTCGCTAAATTAATTTCAACTCCGTTTAACGGCAACTCATCCTTGAACACACCTTCGGATAGGACGTTTTGGTTTAGGCTGCTCAAAGGGGAAAACCGAAATTCACTGGCTGGCCGAAGCCTTTTAGCTCGTCGTCCTTGTAACATCTCCGCCGAAAAAAAAGTTAGAAGAAAAAAAGACAAAAAAGTAAAAACTGGACTCAGCTAATACGTTGGATAGGCTGCTCCAAATGGATGCACCCACCTATGTTTGGGGATGTCCTCGAAAACCGGTCCGTTCCCGGGGTCCCCTCCCGATGTTTCCCTGATGGCTATCCTGTGCGAGAAGAATCGAGTTCCTGACGAAGGCAAGAAACGCCCTTCGAGAGTCCTTTATCGGAGAATTCTCGGTTCTGCAAAAAATAAAAGTTGAAATTTCAATTGGCCGCCACTATGCGGATAGGGATTCTTAAAATTTAATTATAGATACCATTTAATGGTATAGCGTGTCATCATGTTGGCTCGTGTTGAAGGTTTTGAGAGAGAAACGCAAACCTTTTCACGCCAGATACCAGAATTTACCGACAACTTGGATGAGCTAGAACGGTACGGATTTTTAGTCAACCACTCCGAACAGAAGAAGACTCCCTAATTAATCGTAGAATGGGAGCGCCGCCTTTTGTCTACCTTCCGCCGATCCAATAATCCATTAACCAGGCTAATTTGATTAGAACTTAACCTGCAGTTTCATTATCAAAGGCCTAGCGGTATATATTCGTGGATCTTCTTGGAACTTTTTTTTTCCTCGGCCCTACAATGGCTCCATTGTGGCGGGACTGAGGACTGCAATACCCCTTCAGCCCCTACCTCCCAAACCCCTCAGCACCGCTAGCTGAGCTAATAAGGACGGCCTTCCAATTTTAAAAGTACCAGCTCATCCTTTTGTACGTCACCTCTTCTTCTGCTAATGAACTGGGTGAAGATCCCATTCCAAGCCGCTGTAAACCTGCTGAGAGCTGAATTGTCCTGTAAGGCCTGCCAAGTTTTTTTTTTCGCTCTATCTAATGAGAAATGTGAAGAACAGAATTTCCAGGTGCATACCGTACACATACATTTTCTTTTCAATACATTTCCACGTATTATTGTGCTGGTTGTAGACATATTCTGGTTGGGACTATTCTTCGTTCTCTCTATAAATCCTACGAGTCTTCATTAGTGCAGCAGGTGAGGGAGCAGGTCATCAAGATAACAACTCTGCGAGAAAGGACTTTTCTACGTCTCATTTGGTTTCATTGTAATGAAAATGACCCTCGCCCCACCTCTTTGCTACACAATTTTCCCCTGCAGTTGGCTTCCAACTGGCCGACACGGAACGTGAACTTGTAACGCCCCATTCTTTTTTTGCGAACAAGTCAGTACTTACATAAACTTCGCACATAAATATCGCACGAGACGGTGACGTTCGGTGGTCATCAGTCACAATCGTCGTTCGTTTTGTCCGCCCTGTCGCGCCAAAGGCAAAAAATGAAAAGTCCGCCATGTCTTACCGCAGCAGGAAGCGATAATTCAAACTTGGCGAGCCGAGCTAATTGAAGACCAGATAACCAGAGTGTTGTGGGCGGTTGGTTGGTGGCGTCTCATCGTTTCAACACGCATGACATCAACTTCAGTCTGCAACATCAACTCTTCCAATGAACAATCTGCACAGGAAAGGTTTCTGTTCCAGTTCTTCGATAATGGAGTCCTCTGATGAGAACCACTTATCTTGATAGATTGTTTTGAGAGGATGACCAAAAGAAGGAAATGAGCCAACTGTCATGAAGCGTATCTCGTTATTGGAACAAATTAGACGTTTGACTTGTGACGGAAATTGAGGGAAATTTGTTGCTCTACAACTGCTTATCGGAATTGCGGTTCGCCAAACGCTGTAAGTTTGGCACAAATTGTGCAAAAATGTAATTTCAAGTCTAATAAGTAATTCATAAAAATCATTTTTTAAAACGGTGCAAATTTTACACGACGGTTTATTATTCTTTGATAGTGTGCAAAATTAATTCTGTCATTAAAAACAGATGTTTGAAGAAAAAAAAAAAAAAAATCTGGACAACGTTTGGACAGATGTGAGCCTTCGAAAAATGGATTATGCGTCCAAAATTACTCGGAAAACGACACCTTGATTTGAATCCTCTTGGATCCTTCAAAAAACCCATTTGCAGCCCCAAGGAAGCCCCATAGATCCCCACGGTGAAATCAGATCGTTCTGGGACCCCCATAAATAGATTCTAGGACCAAAAGTACTTTGAAAACGACACCTAGCTCGACCCCGTAACAGAAAACCTGCAAAACCCCCCTCTGCAGCCCCTTTTTAGTCCCATAGACGCCCACGCGCACAACTAGATGGTAAACCGAGTGTTTTGTCAAAATTTCAGATAAGTAATATCTTTTTTATATTATAAAAAAAATCCTGCTGCTCGAAACGGCTCGTACGGCGCACAGTGGGGTAGAGGCGGGAAAAAGTCATGTTTCCAAAGTAAGTTGTCTGGTTGAATGAATGAGGGTTGTTGAGATTCGGTCAAAGAGAATGTATTTGAACGACAACGAGTGACCACTTCGGTTATGATCTTGTCACTGCACCAGATGATACCTACGAGAATAAAATGTAGGTATTATTAAATCTACCTGAAGATTCAATCTTCTGAAACTTCAGCACTTTCAACGTATTCTTTGACCATTTGATCACTTTTCCCCGCAGATCCACCATACAGAAAATATTTTAATTGCGATTTTAAGCAGTGTGAGCGTGCATCACTCATTTTCACCCTTGCACGAAAGATAAACCCAAGTACAAAGCGATGCAATGCAGCGAAGGAGAGAAATAAGGTGAAATATCACCATTTGCGGAAAGATGCATATAGGTAGGACTCACAGTGGTAGAGAGATTTTGTTCTTCTCCTACAAAGCAACTTTTTGACGAGGTGGTTTGATTGACACCTACACATTTTTCATCTTCGCAGTGGAAACTGGAGCTGAAGGATGGTCTCACTTTCCCACGACCCTTCAGCACGTCGGAAGGAAGGAGAGGGAGACGTTGCCTTACGCAGCTTTTTTATCTTAGAAAGCTTTTTCTGGTTAACTAACTTCGCCCGCTTCATTAGCTTCCCTATCGGTATCAGAGTAGCGCCGACCAAGGTAGGGTTACGATACCGTACAAAAGTTTTGAGTTTCACGGCCCCCAGTTGGATCGCTTATAGATGTTGACACCCCCAGCGGTGTCGACTTTTCCCTGTCATAGTTCAACAACCCCCGTTCTGAGAAACCGCCGGGAATGATGAGGGAAAGTTGATAGGAGGATATCCAATCGCCATCTGAATCTGCGGTGATCTGCGAGGTAATAAGTTGCTCGGGATTATCAATTTAATCTCGCACGATCCAGTTCAAGAGGTTGCGGGCTCGATTTCGAATCGGTCGGAATCTAATCCGTTTAACCTGAAATACATAGCAATTTCGAGAACTATCAGATGGTTCTTGTATTGGCCGATAGAAACATAGCATCGTCAGCCAAGTTCCCACTCATTCAGAACCTGTCTGTGGTAGGTGAGTAAAATTACTGTCGTTGAATTTTCACCTACGGATTGCAATCCGCCATGGCGACGGGGTCAAAAATATCATTTCTTCATGACGTTGCAGCTATCACATTCTCAGATAATGCGCTCACTCTGTTTTTCTGCTGACGGCAGTCTCAGGGCTGTCTGGATGGGGTAACCGCTTATCGTTTGACCTCCTACCGCCGGAATCGAACGAAGTGCAATATGCATGATCTCTCTGCATCAACCGTTCGATAGAAGTGTGATTGGTGTTCACAAATTGATGATCGAGCTTCAGGTAGGTGTTTACAGTACAAGTATACGATTATTCTTGGATTAATAAACTTACGTAATTGTGACGGAGGTCGAGAATTCTGATTGGCCTCAAAACTTGACATTATCCGTTTCGAGATTCGAAAAACGAAATGTCCGTCCGCCGTCCGAGCCGTGATGGGCTATAGGAATTTTTTTTAAAGCGGAAATTTGACAAAATACTCACTCGGTTTACCATAGTTTTACCAAAACTATGCATAGTTTGCTTTAGTTATTTAGTAATGCTTGCAAGGTTTTCAGCCCGATCGCCCCAACCCAGAGGGGCTCTGTGGTGCTAAATAGGGGTAAATAGGTGTATGCTGCCGTCCAAAGGAGAAAAGCCGTAGCTCAGATTCACTTTACCTTATTTCTACGGCTTTTCTCCGTTGGACGGCAGTATGCGTCCAAAATTACTCGGAAAATATTAAAAATTTTGACCTCCTAGGATCCTTCAAAAATCCCATTTGTAGCCCCATGGGAGCCCAATAGATCCCCACGGTGAAATATAATCGTTCTGGGATCCCCAAAAATGGATTCTACATCCGAAAATACTTCGAAAACGACACCTAACTTGACCCCATGGCCCCACGGGTTTGGGCGAACTGTCTGAAAACCTTGCGGGCACAACTAGATGGTTAACCGAGTATTTAGTGAAATTTTCAGGTTTAAAGAAAATCTTACTGCTCGAAACGGCTCGGACGGCGGACGGACATTTCGTTTTTGGAATCTAGACATCTAGAAACGTATAATAATTGAAACGTATAATTTTGAGGCCGATCAGAATTTTCGACCTCCGTCGCGATTAAATAGGTGAATTATTCTACGGATAGCACGAAAAGCCTCCGTAATATTGTGAAGAACTTAGGGTATAAATTTCGAAAGTTATAGTTCGATACAGTTCGATGGTGGTTACTTTACAAGATTCTTTGGAAACCTTAATGACTAATTTTGCTTCCGAGTCTGCAAGGCAGAGGATGCATTGTTTTCACTTTCGAAATGAAATTTTTTCCAAAATCAAAATTTCCACTCACGTTTTGCGATTCAGAGCCTCCTGAACGAATTTTGTTCCGTGTGTCTGTCTGTCCGCATTTCCTTGCAACAGCCATAACTTCCACAATTTTGATCGGATTTCAATGAAAGTTTCAGGAACTGTGTGGGTATAGCCCGAGATGGTCCCCTATCAGTTTCATCACGATTGAATCAGCGGTACGCTCAGCGCATGCGCGAACGTAATTTCCTTGCCACAGCAATAACTCCCTCAAAGCGCAGTTTTTTCAGTCGAATCCCATTCTGTAGAGTAAAATACTTGTTTTTATACCGTCTGCACAATTTTTAATCCTCTTCGGAAATCAGGAGAGAGTATGAAAATAATCAGCGTTTGAACTTTTGGCGGTAAGATTGACCTTCCGAAAGTAGTACAACACAACGCCACCAAGGACGCTGGCATCGAATGTACAGATTTCATGTCCACGAAGGTTGGCTAATCTGAACCCCCCTTCAAGATGGCTGATTGTTTATGTTAGGGATGTCCGATTCGGTTATTCAGTTATTTGCAGTCAGTTTCTACGGATATTTGGAGAACTGCAGTCAGGTCTGCTTTCGGGTTTGGGACGGTAAATGACGTCATTTACCGTCTTTTTGGTTTCAAACCTTCCAACTTCTTAAAGTCCTGGAGCATAAATCGGGACTTTCTTTGCGGTATCAGGGTGTTATTAGTCATTTCATGGAACTAGCTTTCAATTACAATAAACAGAAAAAAAAGCTTATATATAAGCTCTGATATATAGATCATTTTGATCGGATTTCTTTTCAAAGTTTCAGGAATTGTGTGGGTATAGCCCTAGATGGTTCCCTATCAGTTTCATCACGATTGCATCAGTGGTACTCCCTGCGCATGCGCGAACGTACTTTTCTTGTTACAGTCACAACTACTTCATTTTGAACCTGGCACGAGGAAGCTCATGTGCCATTGCATTGGCAGTTTTTTTTTGTTACCACTTAAATGTTTTGTTCTTTGTGTTGTTCACGCTCACGCATAGAATTTTGATTGAATCTTCCTCTTAATATACCAAATACACGATAGACATTTCATATAGATTGGGCCGGGGTAGTAAGACGAACTGAAGGCGAGAGCCTCTGTCCACTGCCCAAAAACGGGAGAGCCCGAGGAAGAAGATAGTTGTATTTCTCACTAATTTCGGAATCATTAATGGGTTCTGGAATTGTAAATGTATAATATACATATTATACACATATAATATACATATTATGTGTGTACATTTGTGAATAAATATAATTAGATTGGATTGAATTGATTTCCACCTACTGGAACAGCCAGCGCCCGATTGGGGGAATAGAATTCTATATACTTTAAAGTGCGCGCTAACGCACGAAATAAGTGATGGATATAATTGCATCCCTGCCCAATTAAAGTGGCCGAGCGAAACGAGTCCCCACCCCATCCGCAGGTTAGTCTTTCAAGATTTTACGATTTTAATCCAGCCAGGAATGAATCGGGTTTTACCAATCCGCTCCAGATCAGTTATCTGGCGATATTTATAAGCCAGTTAAAAAAAAAAAAGTGTTTAACTTTTACTATAATTCACCAAGCAGAGTTAAATTTCGGGTCTTTAAACCACGTTCGCCAACACGTAGTTCTCCACTAGGAAGGAAAATAAGCAGATGTGTAGGTACTGCACAAGGTCGGTGGAGGCGAGAATACCTAATAGAAACATGATCCAGAGCCAACAGAGCCGTGAGATAGCCGGCGACCTAGGAAAGATTGTCGATCATGATGACAACTAAATTGGTTTATTGTTAAATATCGCGTGTCAACATGACAAAAGATGGCAATACTTGGAGATGGCCAGAAGGAAGACGTCATTTGGTACCACCATACCAAGATTATTTATAAGACAGTTGCAGCCACCTGTACAAATTGCCACACTTCTGACTTACTGTGGATATTATCCACAGTAAGTCAGAAGTGTGGCAATTATGTATAATATCATATTATGAAAATGATTTTCCTAATTCCCTCACTCATGAAACTGATTTTTGTATAGCTACTACCATGATTATAACTTTATGATTTAATTTATACTATTAAAGTTGTTCGTGTCTAGGACTGACTGGCTGTCCACGCTAACCCGCCTCAAGGGTAGAGCCCAGAGCAGGGGTTCCCATTAAAATTTTGTCACGGACCCCTTAACAAACCACAAATGTATTGAGGACCCCCTATATATGTAAATTATATATATAATTTTTTGTAAAAAGGTTTTTCCCCGTTTGCTTATACCTAGGTGTAAGTATACATCACAAGGGAAAAATCAATTGATTGTTGCAAATAATCATTTATTTTTACATTTATTTTGGGGGACGGGAATTTGATACTTCGCAACGAGAAACGGGCCAACAAGCGTTTTTACTAAGAAAAATTACAGTCGACGGGTTGCTAAGGGTGTTTGCATGGTGGATGGACGGGAATGTGATAGTACGTGCGAAGCACGGGTGTCCCAACTATCTATACTACTAAAGTTGTTCTTCTCTCTGGCTGGCTGTGTCTAGGCCTAATCCACGCTACCCAGCCTCAACGGTAGCGCATTGAGCGACTGTCACTTGGTGGTGACGCCCGATAAAGGTGATGGACGGAGTGCAGCGAAGCGCACCGGGCCCACTAGTGTAAATAAAATTCGTTCTTCCTATCGAGGTGTTGAATTATGCCAACTCGCCGCAGCCAATGTCAGCATGCCCCAGGGGTGGGGTTTGTTGGCACACTTGGAAGCCCTCAGAAAATGGGGTAAACTGCTCCCATAGCATCGGATTTTACTAATGAGTTCTATTGGATCTTGTAGCCAAGCTGTATGGCTTAACACCAGCATTATTTTTGAAAAACTCGGAAAATCAAAAACCAAAAACTATGCCAATACGGGGCTCCCCAAATACACAATAAACATTACAAATCGATTGGGCTGGGCTAGTACGACGAACTGAGGGCGGGTCTGACACCTGTCCACCCAAAAATGGTAGAGTCCTTCAGGAAGGAGACAATTTTATTTCTCACTAATTTCAGATTCATTAATGGATTTCCACCTACAGCCAGATTCGGATTGGGAGCAAGTGCCCGCGAACGCACGAAATAAGTGAGAGATATAATTGCCCCCCTGCCCAATTAAAGTGGTCAAGCGAAACGACTTCCCACCCCGTCCGCTTGCTAGTCTTTCAAGATTTTACAATTTTAATCCAGCCAGTTATGAACCGGGCCGTACCAATCCGCTCCAGATCAGTTAGCCGGCGATGTTTATAACCAGTTTTTTTTTTCTTCATGTTTTTACCTTTTTTCTATACTTCACGAAGCTGAGTGTTAAATGTAACGTCGGGTCGTTACACCACGTTCGCCAACACGTAGTTCTCCACTAGGAAGGAAAATAAGCAGATGTGTAGGTACTGCACAAGGTCGATGGAGGCGAGAATAATAAAAACATGAACCAGAGCCAACAGAGCCGTGAGATAGCCGGCGATATTTACTTTTCATTTTTTCGCCTCACAAGCCGTCACGTTTCTTTTAAATCACAAGGAAGTCCTTAACGTTTTCGTCCCTCGTTGTAAAGTATTTTTTCTTTTTTTTCCAAAAAGGATTTGACAGTCATTTTATTTTCGTCGTTGACCTTGAGGATCCTCCTTCCCCTAGTCCTAAATCAACGTTGACGTTTATCTGGACGTAAATTAATGGAGCTCGAAAATTATGCCATCTCTCAAGTTCCCACGTGATTGGTGCCGTAGCGGATTTCTCATGTTCATTTTTGTTTTCGCTGGTCTAAAATGAGCTCGGCCTTGAACTGGTCAGGATTGGTACGAATATATATCCAAGGTGAAAGTGGTTCCGCTCGTAGAGGCTTGTGGCACCATCGCTGGTACCATTTCCAGTATCTGGAGTGGACGGGTACGATGAGCAGCCGGAACGGTGGGAGGGAAGGAGTGACGATAGGTGAGTTGCGGCCCAGGGCATACGTGCACGTATGAATTGCGGCCTTCAAACCACTCAAATTTTGTTGTGGTTCGAATGCAAGGCTCTATTCATAATATTTGTCCAATTGCCAATTGACTCGTGCAAACTATTGTGAAGAACCTTATTTTTTTTTTCTTTTAAATTGTAGTTATGGGTGTGAACATCAAAATATCAAAAATGGTAACAAAACTATTGCCGGGAGAACTTTTGGCGACCAAAAAAGCACGACTTTTCCCAGTATTTCGCCTATCTCCTATCGTATACTCAACAACTAAGGATTGCAGTCAAAAACTTACTCACCAGAAAGTTTTTGAGATTATTCGACACATAAGATTCTGCGTCGAATAATCTCCCTGAACATTAGATTCGGTTAAGCCGTTTAGCCACAATCAAGCGTCAAAATGCGAGTGAAATGCCGGAGAAAAGGTCGAGTAAAAATTCACAAAATTTGCAAGAAAGAGGCGACCAAATGTCCCAGTAAATAGCTGACACTGACACTAAGCATCAATTGTTGGGCCGCAACTCATACGTCTCGAAGAGGATTGGGCCGCAACTAACCATCTACGTCTGGAATACATCCAGAGAACGACGCGCACAATCAGTCAAAGTTAACATGAATCATTCGAGCTTCTTCAGGTAACGTAATTAAAATCCCGTCACGTCACCAAGTAGAATCATTCGAAACGAGGATTTGAAACAACCGAAATGAATTAACCTTACCTAACTGAGCCTCCGAAAATACTTCCAGACGGTTCACAAAGAACATCGTTGGTGGTACAAAAATACTCTAATCCTTCAGTTCTGAAGCTGACTAAAAGGTGCAGGTGCGGCCAAAGTCGGCTGCTCCAAGAAAGCAGGTGTCTAGTTTCCATAGCTATTTACATAATTCGGAGCTTTGGGTAAAATTGATTGGCATAGTTCATGGAGGATTCAAGATGTAGCCGCTTTACATGTTTTTCAAGTTGCAAAAAATCAGTCCTGGATTTCAGCTTAGACTTAAACTGTTGACACAAGTGAACCGCAAACGACCTCGACACGTTCATTTTTAGAAAATGTAAATATAATTTAACAATAACCGTCCGGCGGAGAGCATCCGCGTGTAAGCTGTCGGAGAAATTGAATTTCAGCCAAAGTTCGTATCCTCCAAATTATGTTTTGGCTAGACCTGGGGCGGACGTCAGAAAGGTCAATAGGCCTTCGGATTCTTAGACTGATTTACTCATCCGGGTTGGGATCTATTTTGGCCTGTGCATGGGATATCCGCATTTCAAAATAAAACCCAC
This sequence comes from Pilophorus perplexus, assembly GCA_955831195.1. Lineage (NCBI taxonomy): Eukaryota > Metazoa > Arthropoda > Insecta > Hemiptera > Miridae > Pilophorus > Pilophorus perplexus. Next base: position 43,434,133 of record OY037008.1, on the reverse strand, counting down.
TATTTCGGCTTTGGGAAGGAAATGACAAACATACCCTTGAAACGGGACTAGGTACTCAATGTTATTTCCTAAAACAAGGACCTAGCAATCATTTTGTTTACTGGTATCGCGTTGCATTAAATGTGGCAAACAGTGGGTCGTCACAAATGTTGGTGTCGTTACGCAAATTTTAGAATGACCCCCAGCCCAAAAACATATCCATGTTAACATGGAACATGCTTTGCCTAGTAACGTTGCCAAGCAAAATTACTGTCTGTCAACCGTTTTTCCGCTGCCTTTGGGTCGCATTTTCGTTCCTCGATACTGTTCCCCGTTCCCGAAAAACGTGACACTTTTTGCCGGTTAGGTCAAGGCTAAAGCATGTTCCATGCTTAAAAAAAAAGATAGGTAGGTTTCTAAAATTTAGAATCGTTATTTAATAACGATAGGAGACTTTGTAACTTTGTCGAATGATTATACCGTTATCGAAGGCGGGGGAGAAGAGCTTGTGCTGCTTGTGTGCTTGTATTCCTTATAATCAGATTAACATTTAATGATAAAGATTTGTATTTATCATAAAGTTAGTTGATTACATTTTTCAACATGCTGTCCTTTCACATCTAAAACTGTGCAAATTTTACACAATTTGGGAGGCTTTTTTTTTGCTGCTTTGATGTATATATATAGTTAATAATTAGGTAGGTAGCCAATAATTATTATTGTGCGAAAATTAATTCTGAGTCATTATGAACAAATTTTTGAGAAAAATAAAACAGTATAAATTGCTTCTGAACAATAAGTGGACAAATGTGGGACTCGGAAAACTACACCTTATTTGATCTCCTGGGATCCTTCATTCCTACAAATCTCCTTTGTAGCCCCAAAGATCACCACGGTGAAATCGGATCGATCTGGGACCCCCGAAGACGGTTTATAATTCTGAAAATACTTCGAAAACGACACCTAACTCGACTCTATAGCCGAAAAACTTCAAAAACCCCTACCGTAGCCTCATTTTAGCCCCATGATGGTGAACCGAGTATTTCGTCAAAATTTCAGATTAAAAAACATTTCTACTGCCGGCTTGGACGGTAGACGGACATTTAGTTTTTGGAATCTAGACCTCTTGAAACGTATAATGTCAAGCTTTGAGGCCGCCTCCAAGAATAATGAACCAAAAATCTGAAAATTTGCAGCGCGTGCTCCATACCAAAATACTTACCGATATTTAATATCGGAAAACCTTTTTTGAGTGCGTTCGCCTCAGGAGCCATTTATAATTGCACATTTAAGTAATAATAAGTATCGTGATTTGTTTGCATCGCGTAGACCTACCTGTTACAGTAGGTATCGAGTCTGGGAACAAAACCGGACAGCTCCACGAAACCAAATTTTACAGGAGGGGCTGAAATTCATTGGGGGCTGTCATATTGTCAAATGTAATTTTTGAATTCCCGCGAATTGCGAGCTTTTCGCTCATGATAAAACAAGTTGGTCATGAAAATGCCTTGGATCTTCTACTTGGATATTGTGGCTTTCGGTACCTATTGTTTTTTTTTTCATGTTTACAACGGATAGAGTTCTTGGACAGAATGATCCCTGGGGATGCGCATACCTACCTTTCGCTTTTTTCAACGTTCTTCTTCCAAAGCTTTCGTTTTTCAGTCGTTTTCTAGGGTTCTCCACTTCTTCAGCAACGCTCACATCCATCACCAAGTTCACAAGATCTGATGAAATTAAATTTCAGAAATTTTCAACTTGAAAGAAATGCGCTAACAAACGTTATCGGACGAGATAATCAGTGAAAGGGATGTTTCAAAACCTAGGTACCTATCGAACAAGAAAATTGATGTTCCAACACCACCTCAAGCTCTCAGTGAGTCAGCTGTCCTCCATCTAGGAAGGACCACCAAAATGTTATTCAAACCAACCAACACACCACAAGCTGCCTTGTCTTGTCAATACCTAATATTTGGAAAAGTAAGTGCCCACATAAAAATGTGTATCAAATGAAAGAAGAAGTAAGTTACATATTAAATATAATACACATTACATAATAAATTTTATTATTTGAGAATAAAATAAAGACCAATAGGTATAGATGAAGTAGAAACGCTGCAAATTTTACACAAGGGTAAAATTTTTTTCAAAATTTCTTTTTTTACTCGAAAAATATTAAATATTTTGACCGACTGGAATCTTTCAAAAACGAATGCCCCATAGATTCCCACGGTGAAATTGGATCGTTCCGGGACACCCAAAAACGGATTCTACGTTCTGGCCACAGTCAAAACCCTTCAAAAAACCCTCCCGTGGCCCCATTTTAACCCAATAGCGCCCCACGGGTTTGGGCGATCGGGCTGAAACCCTTGCGGGCAGATGGTAGGTAAACCAAGTACATATTTTGTCAAAATTTCAGATTAAAAAAAAAAAAAAATTCCTACTGCCGAAAACGGCTCTGATGGCGGACGGGTTGGCGATTATGGTTTCGGAATCTAGACCTGTTGAAACGGATAGGTAATGTCAAATTTCGAGGCGTCGACCTCCGTCGCGATTACAAAGGTAGGTATATAATATACCTGGAATAATAATTATTCCAAGTAATTCCAACTAATTTCAATAAACCAAAACGTGGGACATGATAATAATATTATTATATTCTTGTCACGCTGACGAAGAGAAACAAAAATGACATTTCCAATAATTATTATTGATACTTAAAATATCGATAAGTGGATGCTTTCTGGACAAGGGATACTTTCTGATCGTATCGATACTTTTCGATACTTTCTAGATATATCGATCTAATATTATAGGTATCGATACTTTTGAAGTATCAAACATCCCTAATAGGTTGTGATAACTCAAGGAGCTTAGAAGAATCTTCTTCTAAGCTCCTTGTGATAACTCCTGGGAGCGCGACCGTGGCGAACCTTGCGGATTTAAAAGGAACCTGGAGTTGTCCGCTTTTGAAACTAATCCGACAGCTTGCCTCTTTGTTTCTCATGGTTTTAATCCAGTTTTGAACCCAAATTTTGAGTGCATAAACTTGAAAAAAAGTGAATAAATCCATTTCTGAAATTTTGGAGTAGTCTGTGTTTGATCCCAAATATAATTATAGTCGGACTTATTCGTCGATTAGTCTGTTGTTAGTCGATTAGCTTTGATAACTGGATAGGTAAGAGTGGTAGGAGCGAGACAGCACCTTGGAAGAGTTACCTAGTAGCACCTTGGAAGAGTTACTTACTGTAAGTACTGTTACTGTACTTAGGTAATACCTACAGTAACGCCTAACACATGCGCTAACGCCTTGCTCACTTCCGTCCCTAGACACTCCTGCTGAACATGGACTGGGAAATGGCTCCTTTCAATGCTAAACCCTAACGTCCTCTGACATCTCAATATGGTATGACTCATGGTGTCAATATTCATACCACCAAGGAATGCAATATGTGGGTCCAATCACACCATGGGGTTTTGTTTGACTTCAAAGTGCACAGTCTGAAGAAACAGTAGGTAGCTGGCACAGCTCGAAAAAAATAATAAAAAAATTTTAGAAAACACTTTTTCTGAACCCTAAAACATGAATCTGCTTCAGTTGGGCGGTTTACAGATCTCAATAACCTGCCACTACGATAACCATACGTGATCACGTAATTACTTCATGGGAAGGTCGACCTTCCCATGAAGTAATTTTTCTTAATTTTTACCAGCCTTTTTCCTCAAACGTTTAAGTGGTACAATAAAGCCTACATTACAATGTATGAATAAATGTTATAGATTAAAATATTCGTGCCGTCTTATGCCAGGGGAAAGCTGCAGGTGTTCCGAGTTGCCCTGGATACTTAGAAGCAGGTGGGCTGGACATCTGTATTTTACATTATCCTACTGAGCTCTCCGGTCGTTCGGGTCATTTAAAAAAGTTGCGGTCCCAAAAACACTTCCTCCTTTTCCTTGATAATACCTGAATTGTTTCCGTTAGACTGTGAAAAATGGCCACTTCGAACAATAGACGAAGTGAAGGGGCATTGATCCGAAAGTCGGTATACATACATGACACATGACAACACATGTCATCATGACAACACACTGTGTTGAACGGAAAGTTGCTGGGGAGGTAACATTAAACGACAAATTTTGGTAGCGATGGTTATGAACTGCTGCTTTAGTTGATTCCATTCCACCCATTTGTCGCATTATCTATCTATATAATATATTAAACCCATTTATAAATGGGTTTAATATATTATTATATTAAACCCATAAATCGGCATTCCGCAAATTTAAAATTGTTAACCACAACCATCACTTTTAGAGTGTGAAGCCCTGGAGCGCAAAAGGTATTGTGCCTGGTAGGAGGGCTATTCAGGAACCATTTCCATACCCTCTTTGGTAATAATCTAATCTAACGACCATGACCTTCTCGCGTGGGCTTAAAAATCTCTTCAAGATGGAGACATCCGATCCATGGGATCGCACACTCAGCTGACTCAAACCACCGCTCAATAACACAAATAATTAGCCCAATATCACAGTCAAATGTGCTCATCCTCGGAGACTCAACATTGCACTTTGGTCCAATATCGTTGCAGAACCTTGGCCCTTGGGCTTCCGCTTCCCCCCAGTCATTGGGCTAGCGACGACCTATCAATTTCAATTGGTAACGCCCATGTACCGTCTGCTGTACATAGAATATCCAACTACGGATGATTCACATCCTGGACATGAAATGTGATCTGTTTAAAAATATAATATATATTATATAATATATAATATTAGAGTATTAGCATTGGCCGAAATCCTTCGAAGACCTTTCAAAGCTTTTTCATAGCTTGCAGCGAGCTAATAGCAAATGTGAGTATTTTGGAAAACATAACCTACTGAAACCTAAAGAAAACATGGGATTTTTCAACAATCTGATTCACTATTTCATAAGGTTTCTATTGTAATAACAGGAAGACTCTCCAGTTCCTTGACCTAATTCTTAAAACCGAAAAAGAAGAAGAAGAAGAAGATTTATTGGTGATACCTAAGTTTTCACAAGAGTTCGTATCATAAAAGTTGGAAAAAATAAAACTAAACAACTGGATTAAAAAAACATTTGGGAGTGAAAAAAATTTACAGAAAAAAAAAAGAAAGAACGCTGGCCTTAAGAAAATGCAAACAAAACGAAATGGGGGGGGGGGGGGTATGAGGTTAGGTTATAATGCCCTAATGCCCAGCGTGCTTTTTAGGAAAGGAAACCCTCATTTATAATAAAAGTTCTCTGCCGCAACAACGTCTGAAGGAACCGCACAACTCTTGTTCAGCCTTCATCATCCAAACACATCTTTGAAGTTATCTCCAAAACATCCAATAGAGGAACACCAAAAAATCTATTACGATCATAGTTGAAAACAAGGCAAGAGGAGAGCTAATGAATTGGCGAGTCCGCAAATTGCAAATGGAACAAGGGTTACCTGCATCAAAACGATTGATCGTTCTGTGCAGCACAATACGGCAGAAGGCGCATCTTACTTGTTGAGCCAATAGTTTCTTGATGTTCGCCTTGCAGATGACATAGCCATTTTATTGAAAGGAAACACATGGGAATAGGTCCATTCAGAGGCGGAACGAGTTATGGTGAAAGTCCTGAAATGTTCTAACCGTGAACAAATGTACTAAAACACAGTACCTACATAACGTTCTCTATCAATAAGACTGGACAGCCAGACTTTTTGAAATTAGTAATTCACAAAGATCAGTTTGCGCAAAAAACAGGAAGCGCATTAGCCAAACCCAAACAGTGCACTTCTTCTGTACAAATCAAGTGAGGAAGTGGCTACCCGGTTCAGGTCAGCTTATCTTAAACGATTATGGTGCATCTCCAAGAAACAATATTTTGTCTCTCTAATGGCAAGCGGATCCCTACACAACCAGAGATCGCCTAAACCAGTCCTGTCCAGCAACTCCCTCAACTGCAAAGCCCAGTTGACCTCGGTAAAGTGAATGGAGAGCTCACCCAGCCTTTCAAAACAGATCCTTGGGAGCCTGTCCGACGACATGGCCATGAGCTTGAGCCACCTGCCAAACATAGCCTTGCTTATCAAGAACTCGGAGAGCACGAGGCCCTACTCCGCTCTCACCAGATGACCGGTGTATTGAATGCCAAGCTCCGCATAATTGAAGGACCAAACCCCAGTAGCGTAGAAACGCTGCACTGCCCCATAAAACAGGCCATACCAGGCCTCTGGTTCTTCAACCTGAGCCCTGAAAACGACAGGCCATACATTTTCATAGGCGGCGTTACCCTTCTTCACAGCATTTTGAGCTTGCTGATAAAAGACCCCCGACCTGCAGAACAGAACCCAAAAGTAGTTACAAGAAGTAACCTGCTCAAGTTCCTTGCTTCCACACCAGAAGCGGCATGCAGCCTGCCTTTCCCTCCGCTGAAAAACAACCACTTTGGATTTTGCGGGATTAACAGTAAGATCGTTCCTAACTCATATAACTGTCTTTGCTCTATTAACGCAATATTTCCTTGATTATTACTTGACCTATCCAAGTAAACCAAATGAAGATGCTTGTTTTGACTAAAACCGGCTTTTGCACCCTGAAACAGTGTCTGGTTTTGCACGTTCAAAACCAGTTCCTACTCTCAGAAACAAATTTATTCCCCCCAAAAGTGTGTTGGCTCCCTCAAAACTGGTTTCAGCTCACTAACTGATCAGATATCAGTCATAGATTCTATGACTCACACCATACCCAAAACGTGAGGTAAATGAAAGAAATAATACTTTAAAAAATTGTTCCATTTTATTGATCGACGCATGTACACACAAGCTCCTCATTAAAAAAAAAAAAAAAAAAAAAATTGGATGTAATGACAGAAAGACGCATGTACATAAAAGCTCCTCATAAAAAGAAAAGGTATAAAGTGTGAGTGTAAGTGTGAATTAAGAAGTGACTATATACATGATATTTTTTGTACGCTAGCCAACAAATGAAAATAGTTAGGTTATTTTTACAATTTCTCCCTCATTCATATCTCAGTGAATTCTTCAGTTCGTTTATGCATAGCAATAATTTTTATGACGTCGATGTAGAAATTATCTTCATTTTTGGCGGCGGCAAGAAGGTCATTTTCTATGTAGAAAAGTGCGTCTGCTGAGTTCAGGTTGGTTTTCCCTTCGGCGTAAGAAGCGATTTTAGCTGAAACTGGGCCGCCGGCGGGAGCTGACGCCAGGGGGACGGTTTGAACCAGAAGTAGGTAATTGAACAGGTCCGGCAGAACGGTTTTCAAGTCCCAGTCGATCATGAGTTGGATGATTTCTGGGCCGGATTTATTGCGGAATCGATCCTGAGTGCGGGAGAACATCAACGCCGAGCCCAATTTTTCATTGTCGAACAGAGGGAAGTACAATTTCAATTCTTTTTGAAACTGAGTCTGGTGACTGAAAGCTCGAGCGAAGGGGCTATCGGAGTTGTTGATGGAAAAATCGAAGTAAGTCCAGGCGTCGATGTATTTGGCGCGGTACTTGATGAAACCCCACATCCAATCTAACGCTCGATTGAAGGTCAACGTCAACTTCTGTCTCTCATCAGCCGCAAGGACCAACTGATCTTTTCCTCTCATTCTTTCAGCCCGAAGGCACATTTTCTCAAACTGGTACGTCCTAGCGTCCAAAACCACCGCGCACGCGTCGTCAGCTGTTTTTTGCCATCGTTTAGCGTCGAATTCTCCATCAAACGCTTCGATCAAGGGATTAAATCCAATGTACATCGTTGACAATAACACCAGCATAAATCGTGTCTCTCTTCGCTCTAAGAACTCAAAATATTTCCCAAATTGGGATAGGACTTTGTTCGTCCACGAGAGAGGCACAGTAGGTTTATTAACGACTTGATCCAAAAATTGCATGATGGCTGAATAATGATCGCAAATTGTTATTATGATGTCAGTCTTCAATTCCCATTTTTTCCCTTTTTGAATTTCATCTTCCATCTTCTTTATTGACTGAAGCACGCGAGGATTGTCTTCCAAAAATTTGGCGATTTCTTGAACATTGCTTAAAAAGTTTCTACATAATGGCGTTTGAAACAGCGATTGCTGCAAGAGAGTTTTGAAGTTTTCATCGCGATTGTGGAAAAAAAATCCCGCTGGCAACTCTCGGCGCAAACTGGAGTTGAAAGAGTCCATTCGTCCAGGATTTAATAGACCTCCGTCGTAAGAAATTCCGACAAATTTGCCCGAACATTTCAGCTCTTTGACTTCGGTCAGAATTTGTTTCAAAAGGAAGTCTTGACGTCCAAAACCAATTTTGATGAATTTGTAAAACCTCTCGAAAATTTCACCAGAGCTTTTGCAGTAACGTAATATCAGCGCTGTGGAGTTGTAATTGACGTTCTTCAAGATGAATGAGACAAAAACGGCCGTTTCCACTTCTTCGCTGATTTTCTGTTTGAGGATGAGCTTCAAAGCTTTGGCGGCTGATCGAGAATAATTTTGGACGAAATTTGGCGTGAAATCTTCCATGTAGTCCTTCGATTTTGGGTTTATCAGATTCTTGAGATGTATATCCCAAGTGCTCAACAAGGTCAGGAAGCAGGTGTAGTGTTCATGGCATATTTCAGCATTGTTTAGTTGTTTCTTTTTAAAACAAACGGCATCTATGAGGTATTTCAAGAGTGAGCGCTTTTGGCGAACCATTTGGTTGTGTTTAAGGGGATTGGGTTTGGTTCCAAGTTTCTTTTTGATAGTTTCTTCGGCGATTTTGAGGCGAAGCGCCAGCTCCAAGTGGGACTGCTTGATGGAATGTGCTTTGGCCGCTGTGGCGAGGCCGATCAGATGGTTGAATCCCACTGTGTTCCAAGTGTTGTGGTGGAGGGGGTTGCTGTAGATCAGGCAGCACCAACAATAGAGTCGGTTGAGTTCCGCAGAGCCGCACAGCCAGGGGTATTCCTCGTAGTAGGAAGGGTCGAAATGGACCGAATCTCCGTCTGGTCCTGTTTGAGTCAATCCTGGCATCATCGGCGTTGGTCGCCCTGTGGCAATGATCTCCTCTCGCAGCTTCTCACTCCCATTGAACGTCCCTTTTGGGAAACATTTCATCTGCAAAGCACCAATTTCTATTCGCGAAAGTTGGTTTTTTGGTTTCTCAATAGTCGCTGGTGCTGTGATTGTAAGTGGGACGTATTTGATTGGTTGGTTTTTAGTGGTTGCTGCAATAACTTCTCTGGTAGGCAATTCTTTCCCTTTTTTCTTCGTCCTGGCATCGTGCTTGGTGGCAGGTTCCTTGGATACTTTGGATTGATCTGCCGCCGCATCTGGTTGACCCTGGGTGAGTTGCTTGACTGAAACTGATTCTGAACTCTGGCTTTTGGTAGGACCTCGCGGCTTTGCCTTGCTATTATCAGGAAGATCGTCTGGTGGTTCACAACTGCCATCGTTGTAGGCCCTTGCCAGCCAAGAGTTCTTGGCCAACTTTTTTTTAACAATGGCATCCTTGTATGTTAAAGCTTCTTGATGAGTTGGTGACATTGTATGCTTGTACGTAGCGGTCCGCAGATAATGTTTAGTTTTGAAACCATCTCTCACCCATTCGTGGTCTTCCTTTCTGATCGTCCCCTTTGTGAACAGCAGGCACATCCAGCAATAAACCTTTTCTTTGGACTGACAACCAGTGACCCACCAATGATGTTCGTACACTTTGTTCGTAACTCCCAAGCTTGGGATGTCTGGCATGGGCCGTCCAAACTTGTAGTGCATTAAAATGGTTTGCTCAGGCAAAGGAGGCACTTTGTCAGATTGAAACCGCTTGACAAGCTTCTCAATGACGCAGCAGTCCCGTTGGGGTTCGTCGCCAGCTGAATTACTCACTGCTTGAGATATTTCATTGCTGGGCTCACCTGGTGAGGGCAACTGCGGTGGTTGATGAGACAAAGTTCGATTTTGACGTCTGGAATTGGTCCCCGATGGTTGGCTAGTTTTGGCGGTTGAGCTGGCAGCTGGTGCATCCTCAAAATACTCCTGGATATTCTCCAAAGAGGGATCCTTGTCAGTTGATTCCTCCTCTTGTTTGATTGTAGTACTTATTTCTATGGCGTCGTCAAAGGGCAACACTATCATGTCGTCTTCAAGTGGGGAGAAATCCTCAGGGGGTGGGACGGTAATTAAAATGGGCCGTTTTACCTGTACATCCCGATCAGAAGCATTTCGGACGCCTTCGGTCGTACGCTTCCGTTTAGGCATGATTTGGAGTTTCCTTACGACAGGCAGGAGGTGAATATAAAGTTTCCCTTTGTAGTTCCAAGATCTAATAAAAAATAATAATCCAATTAGAGAGAATTGAAGCAGAGAAGTGAAACGTGAAATATTGGCTTCAATTGCTTACCCTGAGGGAAAACAGGACTGGCGGGATTCATAAACAACACTAAGTGTCTTGATTAAAAATTGTCAACGGAAACGTTTTGATTTGAGCAGATCTGAAGTTGAAAGTAGTTGAAAGAGATAGCAGGTTACTGATAGGAGAGTGCCAGTGTTGCCACACCCAATGAGCGTGCAGGGGAATTTCTGAATGAAAAAAGGGGGACATGGATGGATTCCCCCAAAAGAAAGGGGGAAATATTAAATAGGTACCAATTTTTGCCAAAAAGAAAGAAAGAAAGAAACTAATTTTTATTGTACACAGAAACATAATATCTTATTATGATAATATCATATGGAGTATATTATACTCCATAAATTGCTGATATATTCCATAAATATATTATATTATTTGTAGCATTCGTCAGCACTTGGGGAAAAAACTACAAACTAAAACGAAACCAAACAATAAAATAAGAATTTTTTTTTTTTTAAATCCGAATTAGGTATCCCAATGTAGATACGTACAGACATTAAAAGAGGGGAAAATGAAAATGGGAATGGGAAAAGGACTTACATTATTTGTAATGTTTTGTTGTTGTTTGAGTTGATTTTGTCCATCAACTTCACTAAAAGGGTGCCAAAGTAACTAAAATTCATTTGAACATCAATATTAGAAAAGTTGCCCACCTGCACACAAAATTACCTACCTACCTAGGTATGTAAGCTCCCCTACTCACGAACACTTTTCGTTCTGGCATTTTAAGAAAAGTAGTAAAATATGGCAACAAATAAGATAATATTAAATAAATTACACAGCCTTTTTCCGTTTTCATAAAAGGACATTATTTTTCATCTAGGCTTGAATTTGGAGGGTATTGAATGGACGGCATTTGGCAGCTGCTGTCATTACAATACGAGGAATTTATTTCTAAAACGGTTAATAGTAGTTAGTAATAATTATTATTATTACTAACTACTATTAACTATTACTACTAATAATAATATTAAATAATAATTATTACTAATAATAATATTAAATAATAATTATTACTAACTACTATTAACTATTACTAATAATATTAGTAATAATTATTACTCTTACTATTCACTATTTTTACTATTTGAACTAATAATCACCTATCAATTTCTTCAATTTTCCGTTCTCTAAAAAAAATATTGCAGATTTGTTAATATATTTTTTGTATTGTTCATAGTAGTGCAGATCTAAAATAAAATTATAGTAGAATACTATATTAAATAGTAGGCCTGGCAACCCTAAAAAGTACTCGGAAAACCAAACCTTATATGACCCTCCTACAAAAATCCTTCAAAAACCCCATTAAATGGGCTAGCCAGACAAATTTTAAGCCCCACGAAAGCCCCATAGACCCCCACGGTGACATCGGCTCGTTCTGGGACCCACAAAAATGGATTCAGCATCCAAAAATACTTCGAAAACGACACCTAACTCAACCCCATAGCCGAAAACCTTCAAAAACCCCTCCTTAGCCTCCTTTTAGCCCCACAGAGCCCCACGGGTTTGGGCGATCGGGATCAAAACCTTGCGAACACAACTAGAAGGCAAACCGAGAATTTCGCATACATTTCTACTTTAAAAAAATCCTACTGCCCAAAACGCCTGGCACGGCAGACGGTCAATTAAATTTTGGTTTTGAAATCTAGACATCTAGAAATCTTGAAATGTTGGTATACCTTATGTCAAATTTTGAGGCCAATAAGAATTTTCGTAGGAGTATTATTCCCTGAAATTATTATTCCCTTAATAATGAAGGGAATAATAATTTCCTACATTACAGTATTACCTACCCCTTTTAACCTCTTTATTATTATAGGGGAAAAGGGGTAGGTAATACTGTAATGAAAAGGGGAATTTCCGCGTTCGAGGCGATCTGGCCTCGGGGGATCTGTTAGCAAAAATCGGGAGCATCCCCCCGAATGAGGGTGTACCAACGGCAACACTGGAGGCACATGATGGTAAACTGGGGTTCTAACATTTAGAAAGGACGGCAACCCCTGAAAAGTTCCATTTTTAGAATCAGGTCAAGCACCTATCACCAAACGCCGAGTTTCAGGGTTTGGGGTTCCTTTGTACCTACTCGTCAGCAAAGAAGGGACATGGTTGTTATCTGTCCAGACTAAATCGGATTTGCCTTCACGGGCTCACTTTTGGGAGACGGGACCATTCGGAATGACATTTTACTTCAAAATTACTGCTGCTTGGAAATAATATTACCTACTACATAATAGTACTACATATTATGTAGTACTATCGAAAACGTATTTTTGAGCCAGTGAAAGATGACGTGAGAGTGAAATAAATTTTATTTGACGGCATAGTCAAGTAGATTTTGCTGGTTAATAATGAAATCAGAAATGGCTCATTGATGATTACTTCCTTACCTATTTCCCGAGGGAATTCAATTTACGTCGAAGTGCGTGGAAAGGAAGTCCTTCATCCTCAAAAAAAAAAAAAAAAAAAAAAAAAAGAAGGAAACCCTCAAAGGAAAATGAGAAACCGCTGACGATCGGCCAGGACGAAGGAGGTGGCGGGATTGATGGAGGGCTCTTGAGCTCAATGTCATCCCGACCGAATCCAATTTGGTGGCACCTTTAACGGGAACAAAGCTCCCCTATTCCGAGCGGAAAAAGCAATAAAAAACTATGGCGGCCAAGGTTGCGTATGGTCATCAACGATCAGGACAATAACAAAACCCGAGCGACTAAGCGAATAGAACTAAGCGATCTCGGTCGGTTACCGATACAAAACCGCAGGCTCGGATAATGACTTATTATGAAAGGCTCAAACAAAAAAACACCATTGCCTACCTCCCCATGATGAGCCCCATTGTATAATGTTCTATCATAACGCTGTTGTTATGAAGGTTGCCAAATCCTTTCTCAAGACAGAATTGGAACAGCAACAAGTAAAGTGATCCACAGCAATTACTAAGAACCCTACCACTGTCGACAGACAGAACCCTGTAAATTGGATTGTGTACGTATTAGGTTACGGGGCATACCTAATGAAAATAATATTTTGACAGACGTTGACGGGTGAGTTTTCTTCACGCCTAACTGTACCGGGCTCACTTAGCGCAGCAAGTCCTCAGAAGGTACCTATGCTAAAAAAAACATCTTCATTTGGTTTGTTAACGGCTGGATCGCCTGAATTCGGTCATACCTCATTGAATGTATGAACAAAACCTAGTCGTCATCAAAATTAGATCCGCTACTCTGGTGATCTCGTCGGAACAATCAGTTCCAACAATTTCAGTGATGACGTAGGTAACCATTCCAACGTAGTGGTACAGTTCTATTGCTAGTATTTGAACAAATCCAAACCGCTGGATGGTAGGAGGAATTTCTCCTTCTTCCATGGGGTTCACTCTGTTGTATTCCCATCCCTCCTTGGAACCGAGATAGTTACCTATCCCAGTTCTCTTCAGTGGTTGCTCCATCAGTCCTAAACAATCTCTCAGCACAGTTCCTGGAACAGTTACTAAACACAGAATATTAATAATGAAAAATCCTCAAATCATGTAGTGTTTCGTTTTATTGGAAAATCAGCAAAAACTGGAGGTTTTGATAGTTTTAACGACATGTGACAGTTTTTTGCGTTCTTCAAAAAGTTTCTATAAACGTAACATAACCCCTTTTAAAAAGAACCGACATTTAATGTTCTACTCATTAAATGAAAAAAATGTTGAAAATAAAATTTTTATTTTCCTTCTTTCCATTTTCTCATGTTAGGTTGGTTGGTTCTCCGCGGTTAATTTTGAATCGAAGAGAGAGTAACAAACGCCCTTTTATGGACGAAACACCAAGGTTATGGATTTTGGCGAAAAAAACTTTTAAAATAATCGGTAAATCCAATCAGTCTCAACTAAACCTAATCATTCAGCCCCAAAGTTTCGAAACTAAATCCATTTTCATTCCTCAAATTCAGTCTTGAATCGATCCATTCTCATTCTTCAGTTCATTTAAATTCAATTGTACCTATTCTCTATTCAATTCAATTAATTTATTTTACCAGGCATAATTCAATTTTTTCTCAATATCTTCTGCTATTTATAATTTTTTATACATATTTGAATTTTCCAATGGAATTATTCATTAATTAAATCCATTCAATTTTCAACTAATTTCAATAATAGAATTATTCTATTCATTTCTTATAAATTAAATAAAGTTCTTATTGACATCATTTCAATAATTATTATTTTCATCTTGAAATGGAGGGGCTGATAAGTCTTTTTCCTTCATTACATGCTTTCGTGGCTTGCTTGGGAAATCTCGTGTCTTCAATCCACATGATGGGACCATACCCACACAGTCGCTGGCAATTACTGCATCTACTACAGATCCAGTCGTGGTGGTAGGTACACTTTGATGTCCAATGTTTGGCTTTACCCAGAATTATTCTGAGTATTATACTCCTCTCCTCTGGGCTTTCAGCCAGCTTTTCTGTCAGTGGCCAAGATTTGCAGCATGTCTTAACCCTCCAAGTACTATTGTCACCTCTAGGTGACACTACTTTGATAGTTAATTAAAAATAAATTGACCGCCTAATTGGGGTTTTCTGCGGTCAGACAGGATCTGCAGGGTATGGACAACAATTTAGAAGTCGAAGAAAAAATTAAGATTGATAACAGTTCGACTGATTAGCTGATATTTTTTGTTATCTCGTGAATTTAGCGGTTCACTCCAACTTGTCTAGAGTTTTGGGGAAAATGCCGAAGATCAGGTAAAATTTTGAAACCTTTTTGGGATAATATGTTTCTTGGGATGTAGCATGTGTCTGTAAATAACGTTTTGTCCAGAAATATTCCAACTGATACCGCCTATACTCATCCAAATCAGCTATGTCACCTGTAGGTGACTCTAGGATTTCACTGAACATAAACCCCCAACTCTCACCCAAGTCGTCATATGGATATCAAGATGCTTTGGGAACTTCAAAGTTACACACATAATTTACTTGTGTCAAACGCCATGCGACATGACAGATTTTTGGAAATTCAGAAGAAAATTCCAAATTCGGAAAAGTCCGCAAGTTTTCGGAGGTGTCCTCGAAGCCAATGTGAACGGGAGTGGCTCCAAGAGGCTGAGGAGAAGGCAAAAGAGCTCCAAGAGGCTGAGGAGAAGGGAAGAGACGTCGAAGAGGAACGCAACGAAAATGAAGATCTGCAGATCTTCAAGCATACTTGACGACGAGGAGGACGAAGACGTGGGCGCCCCGAGTATGTGACACTACTCGTCACGTCGACCTCCGATGGGAGTACACTGGGGAGAAAACGGAGCGGAGCAGCTCGTCCGATGGCAGAGTCTTCAAGGACAGGAGCCCGACGAGCAGGGGAGAGACGTCGTTGTCATTGTCGACAAGAAAATACGAGGTTGAGGACAGGAGCCCGACGAAGAAGCCACGCGTCTCCAACGCGAAAACGATACCAACGCCAGGTGCATTGTCGACAAGAAAAGATGAGGTCGAGGACAGGAGCCCGAAGAAGAAGCCACGCGTCCCCAACGCGAAAACGATGCCAACGCCAGGTGCCAGATGCGACTACAGATCTGTGGCTACGGCGACTGCTAAAGACGCTGAGGCCTACATCACCAATCTGCCCGCGGTGGTGACCAAACGATGTTGGAGGTATAGGCGTCTCAAGGAATTGGGGGTCCCTCTTCTTTTGGGGAGGGACGAGTGTAGTGCGGGCGCCTCCAAGGCACTATTGGTTGCTACCCATATGGCATGATCTCAGGTGTGAGGGTGGCATTTGAAATTATATCAGTTCAAGTTCGGAATTGGTTGTGGATTTGTTCACTCGCCGTTTTACAATGATTCATCAAGTGAAAAAATTCACAGTGTAAGTTTTGAAGAACTTGAAAATAGTGTTGAGTGAGGTGGTTAGAGTGAGAAATGACTCCTCTGCTGAGTACTAAATTATTTATTTAAATACAATACAACAATTTAGTACTCAGCAGAGGAGTCATTTCTCACCCTAACCACCTCATTGGATTAGACCTCTGCACCGTCGGTAAAAACCACAACGAGTAGCGTTGAGCTCAGGCCTAGTGTCACCTACAGGTGACACCCTCATATCTTTTGAATAAATACTCTTTTTCGCCGTTTTTCGACTTGTATGCTTTTCATTACCTCCCACTAACAACATATAAAAAGAAGGTGTGAAAATTTTCATAGGCGCCCTTATAGTACTTGGAGGGTTAAGGAACCCCGCATTCAGCTTCCCATCACTTGATCTCTCCTAAAGACGTCGCCAGGTTAATTTGCTTACAAACATCCTCAGACAAGTTTGATATTTCCTCGAGCGTCGCAGTCCTCGAATAAAATGCAAAACAAAATATCTCAGCGAAAGAAAAAGCTGTCGAGTGCATTAGAGATCTATTAGGAGGTCGTGTTGCCTCCTGGTTGGGGATCCGCCGCCGCACGGTGCCCAACCTCCCGCTTGGATCTGGCCCTTTTCCATGATGCACCAGACCAAACCATTACGTTTCTATATACACTCACAAAACCCTTCTATTAATAATCGGCCCTATTCCCGTTAATATTCCTACCATTCTTGACGGCGGTCTCCTACGAAGGGCCCACCTGCTCCACCTATTTTTCACTATGATAAATAAATATAAGTCGTCCAAAATGAGGCAACCGTGAATGATTGATGGCTGACATTACCGTGAAGACCACAGAACATGGTTGAGAATCAGCTTAGTATTACCGAGCACGTACTTGGTAAAATTATGATTCTAATACACTCAAAAAGGTCTCTTTCGGAGCACCATCAACATGTTTAGCTTTTGCATGTTAAATACTCCTTCGTAGGTATCAAGAAAATTGCTTAAACAACCATTTATGAAAATTCGATAAGGACCTTTGTAGCATGAAAATTGATGACAAGTTCATGTCTCCTATTCCGATTCTAATATCTTCCTGAGCGATGCTAGTTCAAGGAACAACCTGAGCTTTCATTGTATTCAATAGGAAGACAACTTCACGCATTAAGATGGGATGGAGCGCTAATGATTTCTTCCAAGATGCTCTGAAAAAGAAAAAAACTTTTTGAATGCTCATTGTGTTCCGAGATCACCATTTGCATGAGTATTATGGGCCCCTCACGAAAATAATGTGTTCAGAGCAGGTAGTTCTCCCCCTTCTTCCTTATGGTAAAACAAAAGAGCCTCAGGACAATGAGGGTGAAAAACGGGGTTGAAAATAAATCTCTCCACCCCCTTCGTTAAGATTTCTTTCGTAGATTGTGAGAGGGTGGGTTTTTGGGGTCGGTGTTTGTTCGGAAGATTTCACCCTCCGAAGAAGTTTTTTTTTGGTGGGTAGGTACCTGCTGAGTCGAAAAAGGGAAGAGTCCTCTTTACTTTTCTAGGCAGGTACCTGACGGTAAATGGATGGGTACTGCCCTGGCTCCGAAGAGTCTGCCAGTGAAAAGATAACAGACTTTCGGACCGTTGTCTCCTTCAGGGTAGGTTTTTTCCGTCGAAAACGGTCAGGCCGGATGTTCTCCTATAATCTCCTGTAATCGGATTATTTGGAAAGAAGAGAATCGAGCGTGAATTGACGGGGATCCACCTGTTAAATTAGGCGACGAGATCAATAATAGCCCGTTAATTTGGGAGCTTGATTCCTGTTGGGGAGTCACTTTGGCGGTTATTACGATATAATATATCGCTTGAGCGATATAATATATTATTTGAGCTCATGAACACGTTGCTGAAATTCAATTAAGTTACGCTAGACGACGAATAAACAAAATGTTAATGAGAAGGGGAAGGCTCAGCGTTTTGAAGGGGAAGGACCATACCATGTTTTCTCGCGGTTTTGAGAGAGTGGGCTGGCAACATAGGAGAAGAGCGTTAAATGCTCTGCTTAAATTTTACTAGTTGGCTCATTTCCTTCAGGCCGTTTTAAAGCTTTCGGCAATGTTCCCTGTAGGGCACTCTGCTAAACGGATGTTGAAGGTGTAACTACATGCAAATTGATTTTTAGGTCTATCAATATTAAATAATATTTAATATTGATAGACACAATATTGTTGTGTTTTGTGTTTGGGGGAAGGCCTTCAGCGTAACTGGGATTTCGCCCTCCCGGTGTCTTTGGAGGAAGATGAAGGAAATGCGTGAATATCCCTGCTGAGGGCATAACACGAGATGTCGCGCTCTGCTATCCTGGGAGGCGGTATCGAGGCAGAAATGGGAGTCCCGCTATCTCCAGGCAGACACGAAATGCCGTATTGGCCTGAAATGTGTTGGATTCCGGAAGGGAATCAAGAGGAGTACAATACTGAAGATGATGTGTCAACATCAGCACTGGTTTGCCCTGGATTCGCAGTACCTGCGAAAGCAAGTGGGTTGGCTTCCTTGGACAAATAATTTCAATTATTTGTCGCCAGGGGAGGCTGACCTGGCTTCCCCGGATAAAGTGTCGACCGGTCCTCGGGTCCAATAAAAAACACACTGCGATGATTTGCCATTATGTTAATGGAAATAAGCGGACAGTGAGATGATAACGCCAGTCTGAGTAATTAGCAACTCCCTCGATAGCGGAAGAATCTGGACTTCCCTATCCACTCCGCGTGGCCCACGATTGAACGAAGTGGGGCGGGCGGGCGAATTAAGGGGCCCCTAAAAGTCCCACGCTCGCTCGCCCAACATGTTGTATACCTATTATAAGATGCAGATTAACACTTAAATTCGCTCGCCCGCCCCACTTCGTTCAATCGCGGGCCATATTATGCCACCTGATAAAAACCACTGTATAACTAGAAAATTGAAATTACTTAATTACTGCGCGTGTGAAGTTTACGACCTTGTGACGTGATTCCTTGTGATTTCGTTCAGAAAACATGGTCTCATTCTCAATAATAATAATAATAATAATTATTATTATTATTATTATGCCGATATTATAAAATATTATTTATTGAAGAATTTTGACAAAAAAACCTAATATTTACTGTACCCTGACCAACTACTGGTGGTTTTTCCCATGCCCCAGTAAGCTGGCCATCCGTTATAGCTGTGATTCTGCTGATTCCCTTTTCAATTTTTAATTTAGTTACCCCATTTATGCACAGATTTATTTAAGACATTAGGTATTTAATACATTGAAAACTTTCTGTTACTTATAACTTTTAAATTTCAAATTTTAATGATATTTTCATGATTCCTAAAACTTCATTACATTTTTTTCATTAAAATTAAGTTTTTTTTGTTGGTTTATTTGTCCCGAGCCAATTCCTCGGCATTATATTTTAATTTAATTTATGTTACAAAAAACCATGTTCGTCATAACTTATTTGGTATAATATTATTTAGTGACTTTCAGTCACTTGAAGGCAGTTACTTTTTTAGTTTGTTAACCTAATTTATGTCATTTCGACGTTCAACGTGTTTCATCAGATAATTTAATATGAATAATAATATTGATTATTATATATTTTTTGAAGATCTTCTTGGGCGATTATCTATATTCCTGAAGCTAGTGAGCTGCAATTTTCTGCAATTTGATGGTTCCGCTGAGGTTTTTTTGAGAAACTGTGTGAGTGTTTTTTTTAAGAAACTGTGTGTGTTGTCTCCATTCTCTATCTAGTCAAAGGTTCCTCATGACATTCCTCAGACACATTGTGTTTTAGCTTAGTCATAAATTAGGGTAGGAAGGACGAAGCAAAAGATGGGTGCGCAAGAGCATTTTATGAATACGTGAAAAAGTTCATAATATGAATATATTATATTAAATACCTACTTATATGCCATTTTTGTGAAGTTGCTTCTTGAGGACTCATTTCTGAACATTTCTAGCCCAATTTCATCAGCCCAAAATCAGTTGCACGTGAAATAATCAGGAAAATTGAAGAATTGTTCGTTTTCCTGAGCGTTCTGCTACTCATCCCTTGCTCGATTCCTATAGGAATCGAATCGAATCGAAAGAATCCTGTACATATATGTACAGGAGTTCCTGTAGGTATACAGCTCAGCACGTACCTATGTGGTTGTGTGTAAGTTTCATTGAGCTTCAGCGTAGCCCATCTCAGCGAACACTATTGAAATATGGTTGATTTTGGGCCCATCCCCTAAAGTCCTCATAATCAACATAATTTCTCGATTTTTTCCCGATGGAAAAGACCATCTTCAGAGAGGTTAACGACCATACAAGCATAGGATACCTACCTATTGTTAACTATTCCAAGCAGCCTATCCTCAGAGTCACCTTCTCGACCCCTCGTCCTTTTTCATGACAGCCGAACAATAAAATTAGAAAATGACTTCCTGAGCACCGCCATCTTCTTCCACTCTGCCTCACAATAGGACTAAATATCTCTTTCGTGTTCATTTCCATCAAATACGTTGGAATGTATTTTAGGACTGGTTGATTGAGTATGTCTGCACACTGCAGTGTTCATGGTCGGTTCATGTAATGCAGCAGGGATTCCTTGCTTCCTATTACGTCATTCACGATGCTGTATACCATTCATCTCGATTTATATCATAAATGCTGAATAATTCCAACCCACAACTCTCATGTCTTCGAGGCATTTCGAAATAACCGCCTTTCTCGTTTGTACTAGCAAGAGAAAAAAAAGGCTTCGGAGTCGCTTATGAAAATACATTAGTGAGAGCACAATAGGTCCTTAAAACATGCAAACACATGACCTTGTGTCGATTGTGCCCGATTATGCAAGATCGCTCGAAGGAGCCCTCCCCAACCTTTTGTTACTATTATATTCATACGCGCTTCTTCAAGTACTTCGCAGGGAGTTGTCGAAATTCTCAAACGAGCTTCATTCCAGTAACAGTGTCACAAGTCACAATGCTATTAGAAGGTGACTTGTCATGGGCGTGTTTTAGCTATTTCGCAACCGGAAACGAGGAGTTGAATGTCTTCGTGAGCCAAGATCGAATTTCCTCTATATAGGGTAAAGTGAGTTTTACGTCAAGATTTTTGACCTCTCGGGCCTGACATGACGGGGCGCTAATTTATTGCTGAATCACGTTAACCCAGCTGCACTTTTATTCCCAAAATAAAACGGGGTTTCTTCCTTGCGTCCCGATAGTAGCCAGTCATAGTGTCCACTGTCCCCAACTATGTTTTAATATACAAATTTAATTAAAAGTGGCCTGCTCTAATCAGATCATTGAATCCAGCTATTTGAAGGCACTTTCGAAAAGATTATTGGGCTTTGTGGACAAAATAAATTCCTACACGATCGGTGCAGTAAAAGCCGGAACGACGCGGCGATTTTTCTCTCCTTGAAAAGGTCAGCCCGTCACGTTCAAAGTAAATAACGAGCCGGAGATACGAAAAAGAGGTGCATAGAAAAATATCCGACGGGCCGCTTATCTCAAAGGGCGATTGTTGCCTTTAGAAATACCCAGCAGGGGACGCTGATTACTTCCACATTCTCTGCTTGATTAGTCGATCGGTATCTATGCATTTTACAGCTTTATTAGGAAATGTGTGCGGTTTTATGGGCGATGATTTGTGATAAATGCATATTTTTCTGTCAGATGTAGGTAAGAATTAGTACCTACCGTGAAGGAATAAATATACATACTTAATATAGAGAAGTTTATCAAGATTTATCAATTTTTCATTTTCTGTCTCGAAATTTTGTGATTTTTTTTTACGTTGGAATTCTCCTTTCAGTCATCCATCCTGCTAGTATGAAGTTTGGCTTTCCAATCGGTGTGCAAAAAATAAGGCAAGCCTCTGTTACCAGCCCAATTTTCTTCATTATAGTAAACGACATAGTTGAAAATCTTTTGTCTTGACGATGGATTCAACAAATTACAACATAATTAGGTATTTGTTCCCAGTTTTTGAAACCAACTTTCACATCTGAAATTAATTGCAACTTGAAGCTAACTCCATACTAAGTATTTCGAACCAAATTAGCTTTTAGCATGAATGGACAAGTCTTGTCCATTCATGCTAAAAGCTAATTTGGTTCGAAAGTTAGTTTCAGAAGTCAAAATGAAACTAATACCTAGTGTTAGTTCTTTATTGAAAAAACTGGTTCAGTTTGAGTTTAAGTTTTTAGTTTAGCAATTTAAATTTGGCCCAAATCTGGTCAATATTGCACACTTCTCCACCTTTGGAGGGTCAGTCGAGGTCTGATCATTGTTCAAAGATTGTTAATCAATTGAATGAAGAACTTAAATTCCGAAAAAACCGCTCTTTGACCCTATGTAATCCACCACAAAATGACAAACTATTTAAATTAACTATCTATCTAAGACGAACGAGACAAACCTAGGCAATATCAATGTTTGATTATGGATGTTATAACATGGATTGGGGGATGGTCATACTTTAGGTGGCAGGATCCACTCGCGTGCAACTGCTCATTCGCCACAACATACGCGTTAACCCGGTGTGAAAACTCGGGATCGGTTCCGACCTAGAAAAACCCTGCGTGACTCGACTCCAGAAGCAAAAAAAAAAAAAAAAAAAAAAAAAAAAAAAAAAAAATCCATGTGCAGGTCACTGGGTTTCCTATCGAGAAAGTGTCACAAGTCCCATCACTTCCCGATAACGTGGCTGGTATAGTTTTCATTACGTAACGCCACTCCCCCGTCTTCGACAAGGTGGATCATTGGACTTAGTTTACAGCAGCACGTACTCTACATTGCTGAACCTTCACGCCTTTTTTTCGTGACGCAACGCTATCCTTATCGCACTTATAACAATGTTCGTGTCCCGAATATCGGTAGAAGTATGTAGCGCAAACGTGATTTCGTTAAGGGGATCTGGAGTTTTATTCTGAGGTGAAAAATATACTTAACCCACTTATTGCTCAAAGCCTTTCTCTAAGGGGGACAAAAAGAAAAATGCACCTGCTAGGAACACCTCAGCCATCTGCTTCCTGATGGCATAATTAGGTACCTACATTTGGTTTATTATACTTGGAATAATACATCTATATATAGATGTATATTATAATATAGATTATATTATAATCGCGACGGGGGTCGACAATTCTGATCGGCCCCTAGATTCCAAAAACGAAATGTAGGGTAAAGCCCCGTACCTCGCCCATGCTCCTACCTCGCCCCACCAGTGATATTACCTAGGTAGAGAAAGGATATAACAACTTTGAGCCACTGATTCGGTAGCTCTCTGAAAATGGTTGAATTGGCTGTGTACTTTTTTGTGATATCTAGTACTGTTATCTTAGGAGAAGGTTAAAACGTTTTTGAGGTGCCAGTTTGTGATCGTGGAAATTGTACATTTGATCGTCCCAGGGCTGAGTTAAGTCGTATTTTCGTACAATTGTTTGTTTAATGTGTTGTCCAATATGTCTGTTAAGCACTGAAAAAAAAGTTTTTGAAAAAAATAGGATCTGTGGGTGTCATGACCGTTTTTCAAAATTGGTGTGTATGCACGTACCTTGCCCCACCTCCTTGTGCGTACCTCGCCCCTAGGATTTTGTGATACCGTTGTGGTTACCAACCAATTCCTTGCCATAGTTTTCTAATTATAATTTTTTTGTTCACTATGAACTTCAGTCAATTTTAAATTTTACAACTTTAAGCTTAACAAGAAAAGTATTCGTCCTTGACAATAATTCTAGGATTTTGTGATACAGTTGTGGTTACCAACCAATTCCTAGCCATGTTTTTCTAATTATAATTTTTTAATGCATTAAAGTTTTATATTCAATATAAAATAAACGTATTTGATTCATTTTCCATACTTCTGAGCGCTCAATTTCGAGAAATAGGGAAGGTGGCGCAAGGTAGGACCCTATCCGGGGCGAGGTAGGTACTATGTTCGTACCTGGCCCCACTTTGGAGGGTTTTAGAAATTTAGCTCTAGAAAACTCGAAAACTTGAAATAAACCATTTCAACACCTGGATCTTGTAGACAACTTATTTCCCTAGCGATCTGTAAAAAAAACTATTCGATCAGAGCCCTAGGGGTCTCCCAAGAGAGGAAAATCTGAAAAGTGGGGCGAGGTACGGGGCTACGTCCGCCTACGTCCGCCGCCCATGCCGTTTTGGGCAGTTGGAATGTTGACAAATCTGAAATTTTGTCAGAATGCTCGGTTTACCATCTAGTTGTGTGCCCTGGCATAGAGTAGGTATGGCTCTGAGGTCCTCTTTACAGCAATCACTTAAGTGAAGCTACTCAGTGACCGCTCGATGTGCTGCAAAAAAAAGCTCTCAGAATTGTAACCGGAGGTGGAAAGTCTGCTCCTATTGCAGCCATGGAAATGCATGCGAACGTTGAGCCAATGCAAATCCGAAGAAATCTAGCAGCTGTCAAGTTATACGACCGCGTGAAGAGCCTCAACGTGGATTACTGGGACACCCAGGAAACTTCCACTCAGCGCTCAAGTACCTGGCAGCCAATGAGTGTCAGGATGTAGGAAATAATTGAGCAGTATGGAATCGATCGTGGGCCCAGGCAGCCGTTGCCACAACGATAGCCCCCGTGTAAACATGTAGCATTCTTCGAGCTTGAGCTTACTGCAGTAAGCTTACTTTTTCCATGGAAAAAGGGCGAAACCTCAACCGAAATACTGAGGAGTCTAGCCCAGGAAACCATTTCTCTTCGGTACCGAAGAGAAATGGTTGTAGCCATGGCTACACGTGTTCACGGATGGTTCGGCCTGTGAAGCAAACAGGAATGTGGGGGCTGGGGCGCACTGGGGCTCTTTGAGATTTCGGCTCCTCAGGGTTCCCTTGCAACGAGCATTGATGGCGAGATTAGGGCGGTCTGCTTGGCGTTGGAGAAGCTGGAGGGGAACTGCTTGCCTCGCGTCGTTCTCTTCATTGATTCGCAGCCAGCCGTTCTCTCCATTGCGTCGAGGTTGCCCACTGATCATGACGGAGTCGAGGAGGCACGATCACGCATTGACAAGCCGATGGAAAAGGGCTGTAAAATCGTGCTTCAGTGGGTTCCGAGCCTCTGCCAACTCTGAAATGACTGAGCAGACGCACTGGCCAAGCGGGGCTCAAATGAACCACAGCCAGATGTTCCCGTACCTTTCAGCTGTCTGGGATATGAGGTCAGAAAAAGTGGACCGAACAAGCTGAAGGTAAGCTATGGCGACTGCTGCTGGACTCACCACTCCCTGCTCACCCGCGAGATGAATTCGTGGCATACTTCCGCATGGCAACCGGACATGATTATTTGCAGTGACATCTCTTCAGGATTGGAATTGTCGACTGCCCCATCTGCCAACTGGGTGAAGAGATCGACAGGGATCACCTAAGAAGATGTCCCGCTTTGACTGACGTCAGACCACCTGACACGACTAGCGACCGCCAGAAAATGGCAAAACTCTATTGGGCCGCTAGAAGCCACAATGTCATGACCTAGTTGTCAAGAGCTTTGGCGTTAAAAACAAAAACCATTATCCGTTTCAAGAGGTCGAGATTCCACAACCGAAATGTCCGTCCGCCGTTCGAGCCGTTTTGGGCAGTAGGATTTTCTTTGAAAAATCTGAAATTTTGACAAAATACTTGGTTTACCATCTAGTTGTGCCCGCAAGGTTGTCAGCCCGTTCGCTCAAACCCGTGGGGCGCTATGGGGCTAAAATGGGACTATGGGACGGATTTTCGGCTCTTAAAGGAATACGAATTTGTAATGAGATTGGGGATTCCTTTTTCTGACAAGATGAACCGCAGTTCACCAGTCTTTCGTGCCAGGGGCGGATAGGCAGGTCGGGCGATCGAGCTACGCCCGAGCGGCCGAAGGTCCTGAGGGGCCGGTCGAAGCTGAAAAAAAAAGTTATCCTATCTACAATAAGTACTCGAGACCGAAAAGGAAAACTCAGACATAGAAGAAGGTGATCTGGTTGGCTTTGTTCCTCATAGGGTGGATGTTAAGTGCACTAAATGCATAATTTGCGCTACAAGGGTTTAAAACTGTACCAGGTACTACCACTAATGATTTGTACATTACTCTTCAGGGGTTCGTCATAAATTAACTCCTGTTTCTTTTTTTTCAGAACTTTTTCACGTCCAGAGTCTTTCCATCCACATTCATTGAGACGGTCAACCTCATCATCATCAATTCATCATGAAAAATAATTTTTATTAATAATTATTATTGTCTTTGGTTCCGAAGCGTAGGTGCGGCTCCTCCGATGAACTAACTAACTGATGAACGCATGTCGTTTTATGTTATTGTGACATTTTTCGATCGTTTTTGAAGACAATTATGTGTGTGTGATGCCCGAGTTGGTGATACCGAATGTAGTTGGTATGAACCTTTTTGACAATAATTGTCAAAATATAGTTTCAATCATTGAAACTATTTTTTCTAAAGACGGATTTGTTTTTCAAGTCCTAAAACAAACTGGGAACCTAACATGGTGAACTGTAGTCCACTTTTATTATAAAATCGCCCATAAAAGTGATTGAAACCACTCAAGTAGGGATTGCAATCCCGAACGTTTTTCTGAATCCCGGGATCCCGGGATTTTTCAAGGGCAATCCCGGGATCCCGGGATTGATGATTTTTGTTTGAACGTGAAAAAATTGATTAAAAACGACGAAAAACTTGTTTATTTACAATGATTGTAAATTATATAAAATATTACTTCTCTCATAAAGGAAAAATTTCACGTAAGTATGTACTCAAAAAATGTGCTTTTAGAAATCATAATGTTGGATCTTAGAAAGCACTCAAAGTTGGATCAGCCAATTTTCTTCTTAGCTTTGTCGAAAATAGTCCTGCTACTCAAAAGACCCTCTCACCTTCTACGGAGGTCAGTGGGATAGTCCTACGTGTTCTGGTTGTGCTTAAATTGTCAATTGTTAAGCTTCAATGAAGCTGAATCACTGCTCTACAATTTCATTCCTCATAACTTTCCTCGTGGGATGAATATTATAGTCGATATTCCGTACTGAAGAAGGATAAAACCACGATTTCTAACATTTGGGGGAAAATGGTCAATGTTTGAAGAGAGTTAATCTCGGGGCCCATTGGTCCTAGAAAGCTGCCGTTGCGCTCAAATGGTAGCAAATCTTGTCTACTTGAAAATAGTATACAGTGACTTTTTCGTTAGGGCGCACATTTTTGAAGTTGAAAGCCAAGAACTGAAAAAAAAAAAAAAAAATCCGATTTCGCGGGTTTTTGAGCATCCAGCATTTAGCACAAGGGTTTTGAAGCTGGTACCGTCCCTGACAACATTAAAAAAAATTAGAACGTGTCTATTTTTCCGTTCTAAGGACCCCTTTTGGTTTATTATTCTTGGAATAATACACCTATGTTTTCGCGACGGGGGTCGACGACTCCGATCGGGCTCAAAATTTGACATTATCCGTTTCAAGAGGTCTACATTCTAAATCCGAAATGTCCGTCCGCCGTCCGCCGTACGCCGTCCAGGCCGTTTTGGGCAGTAGGAATTTTTTTAAAAATCTGAAATTTCGGCAAAATACTTGGTTTACCATCTAGTTGTGCCCGCAAGGTTTTCAGTCCGATCGGCCAAACCCGTGGGGCGCTATGGGGCTATAATGGGGCTACGGGAGGGTTTTTTGAAGGCTTTTAGCTATGGGATCGAGTTAGGTGTCGTTTTCGAAGTATTTTTGGACGTAGAATCCATTTTTTGGGGTCCCGCAACGATCCGATTTCACTAGGGCAATCTTTCGGGCATTCGTGGGGCTAAAAATGGGATTTTTGAAGGATCCCAGGATGTTAAATATTTTTCAAGTAAAAAATACAGCATTTTTGAAAAAGACACATTTTTGAACAAAAAAATCCAAAAAAAAAAATTTTTTTGAGATAAAAATCAAAAAAATTTTTTTTTTTTTTTTTTTCATTGACAGAATTAAATTTCCGCACAAGTAACGTATATCAAAGAATAATAAACCCTTGTGTAAAATTTGCAGCGTTTTTTGTCCGCTGACCGGCCTAACAGGATATATTAAATATCCACAAATTTTGTATACTAAATCCAAATGGTGGCCTCGGCTGCCTCCATTTTTGAACAGGCTCGTTTCTTTTTTAATTGTGGTCGATAAATCTTTTCGTATTTTCGGCACCGGCACCGGCTGGTTCATAGAATTCCGAATCCTTTCTTCAGGGGACTTCACAGTTTTCATCTTAGAGCACTTTCACTTAGCCTTCGAATTATTGTCCGTTATTAAAAGATCCCGGGATTGCAATCCCTACACTCAAGTCACAATTGGAACAATTTTTCATCATTATAATGACGAACAATTGTTTCTATCATGTAATGGGGAAATTGTAATAATTGTAAAATGTAATGAAAAATGGTATCATTATAATGGTGAAAAATAGGCATCTAATTAGATGCCACAACAGAGGAAATCCGAAAAAGAAGATATTAAAATAATCAAAAATTGATTATTTTAATATCTTCTTTTTCACAGAAGGAAAGAAAAACACAGAAGGAATTATTCCTTTTGTTTTTTTTTTTTTTTTTTTTTTTTCAGGAAAAGGGATAGCAACCCTGATTGATACGCAAATTCATT
This sequence comes from Pilophorus perplexus, assembly GCA_955831195.1. Classification (NCBI taxonomy): domain Eukaryota; kingdom Metazoa; phylum Arthropoda; class Insecta; order Hemiptera; family Miridae; genus Pilophorus; species Pilophorus perplexus. Next base: position 43,405,314 of record OY037008.1, on the reverse strand, counting down.
GTACGAGGTAATGCAACGATGAAAAACGGAAACTTCATCTACAAGAAGAGCGTTGAATGCTTTGAAAATTTTTAATTTAAAAGCATTTAAATGCTTGAAATTTTTCATTTGATTTGATTTGACGAGTTAAGGCTACGGTTTGTCAAATGTTCAATTTGAAATCTGAGAAACAAATGGCCATGTCCAATTTGTCTTCAGTTGAATCGCCAATTCAACCCACCTCGGTTTCCTTCGCGGAGAATTCATCGCTAAATCTGACAAAGAAAGGTTCCCGAAGGGGGGCGCAGGTGGCAGAAGGCACCTGCAACCCTCCCGTCCCAATTTGACGACAAGAGGAGGGTGGAGGAGTTTCTGGGTTCCCACGTTCGTACCCCCGAAAAACCCTTAGCGGGGGTCCCATCTGCAACCACTACATCACTACACGCATCACCCACACTGGGACGTAACGCACACAAATGCGTCTTGCTAAATCACGTCCCTCAACGCATCTGGCGTCCTACGTCTTTCGCGTCTTTCAGAAAAAAAGTTCTTTTTTTCGTCTTCTTCAATTTCTTACGGGGGTTCTTTTTTTTCTCTTCTTACGGGGTTTGTTATGAACCATACAGTTCCTACTACGTCTTGAAGGCTTCCCTGCACACTAACACACTCTGCTCACCTTCTCTAATATCATCTGTGTCAGCTTATCCTTCGGTTTGACATATTGGATTCTTCACGGCTAACATTGCTCACCGTACCAAACGCGCATTGTACATCAGGTTTCAATGATTCCATTATGGTGACAAACTCGACACCTGAGGCTGACCTCAGCAGTTGGACCACAAAGAGCTCCTGTTGGTGGAATTTTTCCCGCGTTGGCAATCAGAAGAGAAGAATGAATGATTTGTTACCTCGATTGAAGAATAACGCGATTAAATTTTGAGTCTGCAAATTTGGTATTTGCTCGTTTGCAATTAAGGGTCTGCAAAAATGGTAGTCTTCCTTCAGTTAGTTAGGGACAGTGTGAAGTATGTTAATCCGCTAAATTATAAAAATATGAACAACAATAATAATTATTGTTGTCCATATTTTTATAATTTTTATGCACTACTATGTTCTTTTTTTTAGCGCAATCTTTCCCTGAAAAATTGGAAAGGTGCACTCACCTCTTCGACATGTTTGTTTGTTTTTCATTTTCGGGTTTTCTCTGCTTTTTAGTGGTACCTAACACGTTTAACATACCGCGTCCTTGCGTCGTTCAGTGTGGGATTTGGCCAATCTGGGTCAAAACCCTTTGACCAACTTGAAGTTCAAAATCCTGTTTCTTTCGATCCACTCGCAGTTTCTTCTGAAAGAAAACAACTGAAATGATCGCTAATGGTTTGAAATTGCTGAAAGAAATATCTGAAATGATCGCTAATTGTTTGCAGAATCGACGATAACAGTTATAACAGTTATAACTGATAAATCACTGATAACTGTTATCGTCGATTCTGCAAACAATAATAATTATTGTTAGTCCTTAGTACTAACAGTTATTGTTAGTCCTTAGTTACTAGGGTCCTATTAACTGATAACTTATCAGTTAACAGGACCCTGTTGCTTGTACCAGCACCAAATCTTTTAGCAGCCTTTGCCAGGGAGAGGAAAATAACACCAACATGATGGTTGTGCTGTTTCAATTTGTCGCCTGCGGCATGATGGAACAATAGGCCTTTTGCCGAATGGATTTTCGCGTCGCGGTGACGCTAACGTTTAGGTTATCGTGTGAGAAGGTTATGCGACTTACGGTTTTTGTTTACTTGGAATTCCTGTTGAATACAGTCTTCCAAATCGTTTACTCCTCATCCAAATACCCTCTTGTCTAGTTTCGTGAATAATTTTTCGAATCAGCCGTTATCACTACCTCAAAAAATGTCTCGGGGGAAAAAGTTTTGCTGTTTTGGAATCTGCAACAGCTCCTGGATATGACCCAACAACCAAGTTCTACAGATTCCCTCAACCGTGTTTATTACTGCGGAATTCTCACTTGGACTAATTCGGCAGAATCCCTACATGTGAGTAAGTGCAATCTTAATGTGAACAGTGCAAAATCGTTCAAAGGTGGATGGTTCGTTGCAGAAGAAAAGATGACAGGTAGGCTCCTAAGTACAATGTTGTTGTGGTACGCAAATGTAAGCTTCGGTGGGTACCCACTTCCATAAAGAATAATTCTACGTTGTAAAGTAACTATTACGTTGTGTGTTTGTAAAATCTTCGTTCTTCAGTGTCTGATTAGCAGGCCATACACGGGCCGGTTTTTTTTAGAAGCCTGACCCGCAGTCCCGGTGCGCGGATTTTCTGACAGTCCTGGCGCACGGGTTTCTCGTCCGTCGTCGGACACTAATGGATACTCCCGGCAGTCAGGAAAACCCCTTAGTTTTTCCAGCACGCCAGGGGCGCTTGTTTCCGGACTGTCGTCGGCCACTGAAAAACTCGTTTGTGAGTGTGCAATCTCATGCCAAAGTTGATAGCCAAAACGGCGGCCAAACCAGGTCCCACATGCCAGAGACCAAGGCGACGCGCCGCGAGAAGAATACACTTGATCATCACTCATGAGTGGATTGAATCATCGAAAATATTCGTTCTCAAAAATCGATCGATGGAAAATCAATCGATCTTCCTTTTAAATTGCACACAAATTTTGCATGCAAATTTTACACAAGGGTTTATTATTCTTTGATATAGGTTACAATTCCGAATATTAATTCTGTCAACAAAAATTTTTAAATTTTTTTTTTGTCAACTTTTTTTTTCAAAACAATTTTTTTTTAATCGGAAAATATTTGACCTCCTGGGATTTTTGAAAAATCCCATTTGTAGCCCCATGAAAGCCCTATGGATCTCCACAGTGAAATTTGATCGTTCCGGGATCCCAAAAAATGGATTCTAAGTTCAAAAATACTTCGAAAACGACACCTAACTGATTCCATAGTCGGAAGCCTTCAAAAAGCCTGATCTGTAGCCCCTTTTTCGCCCCATTATGCATTACTGGTTTGGGCGATCGGGCTGAAAACCTTGCGGGCACAACTAGATGGTAAACCAAGTATACTGTCAAAGTTTCAGATTTAAAAAAAATTCCTACTGCCTAAAACGGCTCGGACGGACATTTCAGTTTTGGAATCTGGACCTCTTGAAACGGATAATGTCAAATTTTTCCTAATAATGTCGGATTTTCCTCTGTATCCTACCCCATCACTTGACCAAGGTATTATTCAAACGGGCGAACGAAGCGACAACCCCCCCCCCCCCCCCTTCTGTCTGAGTGCTAGTCTAAACCACTACCTAATTCCAAACCAGCAGAAACCTTCTCAGCGAGAGCACTGAGTTGTCACTCACCACTCAGTTTGGTAGTCTGGCGCCTGCTACATCACCTTCATCGAGTTTCACTTTTTTCAAGGGTATC